>ML742087.1:0-114999 GCA_009193465.1 Aspergillus avenaceus | reverse complement strand
TTTTTTTTTTTTTTTTTTAAACTCCTTCTCCTTCTCCCTCTCTCTTATGCAACTCTAGCCGGCTGAACCTCCCTGTTCGTGGATCCTTTCCTTTTTCCCCCTCGGCTGACTTCCTCTCAAGTAACCACTGACGACTCTTCTTTGTCTGAGTTGTTGTACTCCGGAGCATTCGCTTTTCTTTATTTTTTTTTTTTTATTCATCTCTTATTTGACTGTTTTACTGTTTGACTTATTGGAATTATTATCATTCCCCTGTCCTTTCCCCTCTTTTATAATTTTTTTTATTCTTTTTATTTTATTTTTGCCTCTTTCTTGGTTTTGGAATCATTTTGCTTGGGATTATTATTATTATTTTCATCATTCTTACTATTATTTTGGTTTTCCCTTGCGGATCACCAGACAGCTCATTGCTATTTCTCTTCCTCCTCTTTTCTATCTCTTTTCTGGATCATAGTTTTTACCGTCTGCATTATTTGGACTCTTGAAAACCCTATAACATACCTCTCGGGTCTTCCAACCCAGGAACTTTTTGAACTTGTGTTTCTTCGGTTTCCCCCTTTCATTTCTTTTTTCTTGTCTATCATTATTGGATCTTCCAACCCAACGTATTCCGAGTAACCATCCCTGCAAACTAGGCTCGGTTGAGAGATCTCATTAATTGGATGTCACTGGGCAGTCTGTCCGCTGTGGGTTCTTAGGCGCCACTACTAACCCTCATTCTTCTTTTGCTATTCTCTTCCTAGTAATTACTCCTTTTTTTCTTTTTCTTTTTTGTCCTTTTTGGGTGACACTCTTAAGGGTCTACTAGTGCAAGGTATTTTTGGTGGTTCTCGATTCGCTTGGGCTAGAGTTCGGATCCTTTTAACGTTGTCCAGACGTCAGGCTGTCAGCTTCTCTCTGGCGGTTATCTTCCGTTTGGCCTTTTTTTCATCTCCCCCACTGTGGGTGTGATTAACAGTTGTGACCGGAAAGATCACAATTTTTTTCTACTTTTTTTTTTAATTAAAAAAAAAGTGACAATTCTCCTCGGCTGAACTGGAAAGCCTACTATTAGCTTTCTCTTGCCGCCCCGACGCAGCTATCTCGCTTATCTGCAATCATTCCAACCGCTCACCCTACTCATTGGAGACTATCGATTGGTGAAGATCATGACAGTGAGGTCCCTGTGTTGCTAGTAGTCGGGACATAACTACTACCGCAAGGCTTAACAACAGTTGTTCATGATTATTCTCTTCACCGCGCTCAGAATTAGACTGGTCATCCATTATATATTCCTGTGATCCCCGGCAACCTACTTGTCATTTACTCAAGGTGATGTCGATATGGTCAAGACAAACTCCCGTCTGTGATCTGCCGTCGGTATCCAGTGCTTCTTAGATTGGGTTTGGATTGGGTTTTCAAACCATGTTCACCTGGTTTCCTCCAGCAACCAGTTCCAATTGCATTCACAAGCATGCCCTCGGCTGTCTTCACTTGAGCTCCATCTGTTGCGCATGTTTGCTTCAGTGTTCGAATCCACTTGGAACACCGCGGTCAACTGCAAGTACCAGTGTTCCATACTGTTGGAAGTGTGAGGGTCAGTCCATCTGTTCTCCTCTTCATCGTTGCAGAACTCTATCCGCCCCATTGATCACTTGTTCATGTTAACTTATCGATCATTGTTTGGCATCTATCTAGTGTATTCATTTGCTTGAACCTTCACTGTCTAGATCACTCACTGGCATATCCGTGTGATTTAGAATATTGGGACACCCACGGGTCCCCCAGCTCCGTACCGCTTTCTTTAACCCATCTCCCATTCTCAGCCGACCTCTCTGTCGCCAACGTGTCAGGCTTCAACCGCAACCTTTTCTCCAACCCTTCCCGATCTTCCCTACCGACTTCGTCCCCTCATCGCCGATCCGCCCAGTCTGGTAGTATCGAGACCCTCCGGGAAGAGCTACAGGCTATCAATCACGGAACAGCGACGATCCTCAACAACTTGCAGCTGATAACGGAGGCTCTCCTGATGTCACAGCCTGCCGTACCCCCATCTTGGGGCTCGAACACGATCCCTGAGCTCACCCGCGTCGACTACGACCCAGCACGTATGGGAATGAGCAATCCTGGCAATATGGTATCCCCGCAATTGCTGAGTCCTCAGCATGTGTCAAGTGTGGGCACCCCGAGCGAACAGAATGCCGCCTCTACACCACAAATTCCACATGGTCTCCCAAATGCCACAGGAAGCTTGGGTATGTAAATCATCTCCAACGCACACATGCATTAACCATGTACCAGGTGTTTTAGATGGACAAGGTCTTGGCACGCCCACTGCCAACAGCGAGTTCGTCCCACGGGCACAGACCCAACAATATTCTTTATTTCCGTCACAACTCGTAAATAGCAACGAGACTTTTCAAAACACGCCGAATCAGTACGGACCTTCAGTTAGCATTGGTAATTCAGACCAAAACCAATACGCGGGTCCTTATGGGCAATGGCGGAATACTACCCAAACCACCAGACCTTCAACCTCAGGACAGGCGGTTACATCAAATGCTGATATGAGCTCATATTATCCACCTATCTATCCTGCACAAGTCAATCAAATCAATCCTTATTTACCATACCAACTTGTGACGCCACTCCCACAACCTCCTGTCACCCAGCCCGGAACGCCAGCCACATCAAGGATGGAGAACACGGCCGTTCCCGCTATGGCTCGACAGGGGTCTTTTCGAGCGAGTCCATATGGCCAATTTCCGCAGACTGGAGTCTCACCGACGTCAATTCACCAAAGACGGCAAAGTCGCACGCAGTCCTTTGCATCTCAGGGGGTTCCTGCCAATCAGCGCCCACATACTAGGACTAGCTCTCAAACCGCCCTCGCGCGCGGGCGATATGCTGTTAACACGAGCTCTCCGGCTGTCTCCAACATATCGTCGTCCGCCCCTCAGAGAGGCCAGCCCGCAGTAGCCGCACCACCCGTTCTGCCACCGTCGGTCAACGAAGCTTACTACCCACCGCACCTCAGCCAGCAGCAGCGGCTCGAGCTCGCTCAACAGATCCGCATGAGAGAACTACTACGCTCGGTTCGATCTAATGATCCAGCCCACGACTTTTCGTATTACGCGCGTCCCCACCGACCGACGACGCCACCGGCCAGAGGCTTAGACGATCAACGGGATGGGCGCCCGGCACCGAAAGAGGACGACGAATTGACCGTCAATCTGGAGTGTAAGATCTGTTTCAGTCAACTCGTAGACACTGTTCTCATCCCTTGCGGCCATGCCATTCTCTGCCGCTGGTGCGCCGACCAACATACGCGGCCCGATCGCATGCGACCTAAGGCGTTACCTTTATGTCCGCTCTGCCGCGACCCAGTGAAGCAAAAGGTATCCATCCATCAGTTTCGTTGCCGGAAAGGTTGAACTAACGGTGTATAGCTTCGCATTTACCTCTCGTGACCCACCACCGTCCTCACTAGTATACCTCTGAGACCTTTACGACTAATGAACTCATGCAGCGTGTATTAACTCTCTTGTGTTTGCTCAGATCTCCTGTTGCTTGGTGCTTTCTTGGGTGAGGATGATCGCATTGTTCGGAGTACGTGATGATGAATATGTTTGTGTGGCTGCATAATCCCTGTAAGTATCATTGGACATAGGCGCGACACGTTGCACTTGGAATCCAGATTACAGACCTGTCTTGCAATACTGTCGTAGTATTTTGCTATTCTAATCAATGCAATTCCATTATTCTACTTTTATACCCCTTCATGTTAACAGTCTATGGGTCAACCACACGCAACTCAACTATAACTTCAAATCGGATAGAGAAAGAACTTATTCTCCAAATCCGTCAAATCCAACATGGCCAAATCAACCTTCCTCCGCACCACCTGTCCATTCTCATCCACCTGCTCCACGCATCCATCCTTTTCACTCTCACTCAGCCCTTCCATCCACTCCATCCTCTCCCGATTCCGCCTGGACAAGATCCAATGAATCACGAACAGAATCGCCGGGGTCCCCGCCCACGCCACCACAATCATCGACACCCACGCCCCGTAATACCGGGGCGCCGCACCGGGCACCCAGATCTGCGGCGAGACGATATTCCCGACACTATACCCGATCATGAACATGACATTGCGGGTCAGCTTCTTCGTATACCCCGCCGCCGAGGAGGTCGTCCACCCCAGCGCGATAATATACGTGATGCCATACGTGTGTCCCGCCAGCAACAAGCAGGCCAGGAGCCCCAGTTTCCTCTCCCAGGGGATAGTCACCATACCGATCCCGCCTGCGATTGCGGGTAGACACCAGACCAGCCCATGCAGTGCTAGTCTACCAGGATACGCGCGCAGGATGAACGTGGCCGCGATACAGAGCGCCATCCCGAAGCAGCCCCCTGCGACTGCTACGAGCGTCGAGCCGAGCTCCGACACACCCAACGACGTAGTGAGGAGGTTCTGCTGTCCGTAGGTCAGATTGTTGGAGTACATAAGTGTGAAAGCCTGGAGAGTGAAAAGCCACGATACAGGATCGCGGAGTGTCTCGAGGAACTGGGCGCGCTTGAACCGTTTCTGCTCGATGGAGGATTGAGACGACGCGTGAACGCGGTTTATGGTGTGGATTCTTTCAGGGATGGAGAGGAAGTGCGCGGCCGCCGGGTTGTCGGGGTAGTCGTGCCATGTCCAGAGCGAGAGAAGGAAGGTTACTCCCCCGGTGATTATCATGAAGAGCTTCCAGGGGAGGATGCTACCTTTGCTGTAGAGCAGGCCGTAGGATATGAATCCTGCTACGACCGGCGCGCCTTGGCATGTTACCCAGAGGATTGGCTGGAGGAAGGACTGCTCGCGGCGCGTGAAGAACATCCCGATGGTGATTTCCATCGCGGGCACGATCACTGCTTCTACGGCGCCGAGGGCGAGGCGGAGGACGACTAGCCCGGCGAATTTGGTGGCCACGCAGTGTAGGAATATTACGACTGCCCAGAGGAAGATTACGACGCTCACGAATCTGCCGAAGGGGAGGCGCTGCATTAGGTAGTGGCCTGGCCATTGCGCTGCTAGGTAGCCTGTTTTTGGTTAGTGGTGGGTTGGGTGTAGTGGTGAGAGAGAGGGGGTACCGATGTAGAAGACCGTGTTTAGGTCGTTGTATTGCTTTTTGGTGATGCCTGTTTCTTCGAAGAGGCCTAGAATAGCTGCGTAGCCTAGCGTTGACTTGTCGATCTGTGTTTATGTACTTAGTAGCTGACTGTGTATAGGTGGAGAGGGTGACATACGAACAGAACAATGTTTATCACAGAGAGTAACCCCATAATACGCCAGTAGAGCTTCCTCCGCAATGCCTTCTCCTGCTCAGGCGTTAGGGGAGGAACATCCGCCCCGTGCTCTTCGATAATGCGCAGAGTGACATCTGCGTATTTCTCCTCGACTGTCTTTGATTTCCTTGTGCTTTCATTTTCAGGGCCCATGTTTTATTTTGTTGATGGTAATGATTGCAGAGAGATCTGAAGTAATTGAAAAACGGAGAATAAATGCGTGACAAGTCATTTTATCCCTTGCGTTGTATTATACCTTTTTGTAGATTTCTGTTTATCACAGAGTTAGTTGACGATGGTGTGATTTGTCAATTGTAATTGTGCAATATGTATGTGGGATTTGCTTTTTCTTTGGTTCTGCGAACCCCGCTGCTTGATGGTTGAAGGATTTAGTGTGGTATAGAGGTGCTTGATATGATGGTGTCATTGGGTGTGGGTATTGCATGTTTATCTTGCAGATTTAGGCTCTTATACGAGGGTTTGCTGATTATCTCAGGTCAGTCAAGTCTCAATATTTCTTGTGTATCATTTCGGCTGTAGTATTCAAGTTGCCAATGACATGAATGGTCGCTCCGATAACAGCTTAAATTAGAGTATAGTACCAGTGAATTGTGTCAACTTAAGATAAAGTAATTATATTATAAATGTATGTATATATCTAACCAATATTAGGGTAGGGTATAACATGTGCAAGGATTGTGATCACGTTGATCATGACTAAGTCATTCTCTCCCTCTTTTTCCTCCCCTTGTTTACCCACACCATCGACTAATAAAGAAGCTCAATAGCATCTATTCTGCACAATATCACTGATTTGATTTCCATCTGTAATGAACAATCATCTCCTTGCACTTACCTCTGGATCATCAACAGGTTTTAGTAGCCAACATGACGGCAATTTGCAAAACAAGTGAGTGCACGTACACCTTTCTCAATCTCAAAGACCACACCTTAGACGCTACCGAGACTCTTTGTCCTCTGGACCACGGACTGAACTTCCAACATTCAAATCACACTCTTGGCGCACTGGAGCGGCTTCCACTGGAGATATTCAACATGATACTCGTCAATCTTGATATCCAGTCATTGACGACTCGACCTTTCGGCGCGTCAGTAAACAAGCAAGGCGGGCAGTGGACTCCATACCAGAGTATAGCAAAATATTAAAACATGCCCCGGATTCCATTCGAGGTGCCCTCAGTGTGGCTACTGGAAGTTCCTTCTCATGTTGCAAACTCTACGAGAAACTATGTACAGCCGAATGTGAAAGCTGCGGTGATTACGGTGGATATCTTTACATAATTACATGCCGCCGTGTCTGCTTTCTCTGTTTCACTGAACGGGAAGAGTACCTTCCGCTGATACGAAAAGATGCTATACGGAAGTTCGGGCTAAACGTCAAGGACCTAGCAGCCTTGCCATCTATGAAAAGCGTCCCGGGTCGCTATCCGCCGCGCGGCGTCAAGTGTGGCACTCGACTGACGTTATACGATCGTGCCGCTGCCCGACAGGCTGGTATTGATTTACATGGCTCTGCTGAAGCGATGGAGCAATCGGCCTCACAAATATCGTCGCAACGGTTAGAGCGGTACGAGTCCCGAAGACTGCTGCGCAGCCCAAGGGATAACTCGAGCTTGCGCCAACCCCGAGGAAACAATGAGTTTGATGGGCTTTCATCGAACCCAAGGAGGTTCATGGGACTTGTTCGTGTCCCGCGCATAAATCCGCGTACCGGTTCCTTGGAATGGGGCGACCATTGCTTGGCTTGCAAGCCTTACCATTACAGCAGACCTCTGCATTGGCGCCGGAAGTTCACGCCAGAAGGCCTTCAGGAACATCTTAACGAATGCGGCGAAATAATACAGGGGAAACATGTGGATCAGGCAAACAGAGACAGTTGAGCTAATGAATATCCGGGTAAATCATAGCGCCCAACCTGTAGGGCCTCACCAGGGACGCCAAAGTTCACACGCAAAGACTAGAAATTCCGATACCTGACTTATCAAGAATCCTTTATGAATTTATCTGCCCATCTCATCCTTGCCAGGCCTAACCATGTGCCGCACGCACATATTCAGCGAAGGGTGCAGTACTTCGCGTCGCACGGGAGAACATTTGACATTGGTACCAAATCGTTGTTCACATTGCTTAAACTCTTGATTTTTCTTGCAGCCACAAGTGTACAGACGGTAGTATTGGATACTACACATCCTAGATGAGGTCAACACGTACTGATCAAGGGGAATCGACAAGGGATAAACTGTTTCACCTTGACTGTGACCTTTCCCAACCCTCCTTTGTTACTTGCCAGCCTTATGTAAGGGGTTTCATTAGATGATCGAACGATGAAACTCAGTTATCTGTTCGCCTTTCTTTGGAGGACTGGTAAATCTTATACCCTGTCAAGTCGTGGATTCTACAGGTGTAGTGAGATGGATTTGATAAATGACTATCAACTACATGATGTATAGTTGAATAGTTGCAAATCCATTGATCGCCCAATTGTCACACCTGCAACAAAGTGGACTTGCCGGATATAGTACAGATAAATCAAGTATAATGAAGCATGTTGAAGAGAGATGCTATATAAGACATCAAGGTCCGTAGTCTACCATCCATCCACCCGACGAGCATGTACGTGGATTCCGTGAAGTGGCTTGGATGTGATGCCGCTACCGGAGACCGTCACGCGCTTTTCATCCAGGAGCTCCTGCTCCGTCAAGACAAACTGGAAGCGTCCCATCCAGGCTGAAAGAACGGTGAGCATCTCTTGTCGTGCGAACATACGGCCGATACAGTCGCGTGGGCCATGAATGAAGGTCATGTTGGCGTGCTTATGAAGGGCTCCGCCAGTGGTATCGTAGGTAACGGATGAGGTGCCGTCGCTGTTCTCTGTCTTGCGGAGCCACCGCCATGGGTTAAATTCGCCTGCGTCGGGGCCCCAGTTCTGCGGGTGGCGGTTGAATGCGACTATAGACAACTGAACCTTGGTCGATGCTGGCACGGCAACGCCGGCGAGGGTAGTGTTAACAGCGGCGGTGCGCACCACTTGGGGTGCTGGTGGCCAGTACCGTAGCACCTCTGAGACAAAGGCGTTCAAGAAAGGCATGTGTTCCGGGTCCATGTCTAGTGAGGACGACGAGACGTCTTCAGGGTTGCTGTCTGGATTGGGTAGGTGGGCACGAATCTCAGCGCGCACATCCTGCTGCCACTGCGGGCGGCGGCAGAACTCGTAAAGGGCCCATGTTAGTCCAACTGCAACGGTTTCATGGCCGGCACCGAGCATCATCATCATGTGCACGACTAACTCACTCTCGTCCTCGATGTGACGGTCGCGTACAAGGGTGCTGATGATATCGTGAGTGTTTAGCTCCCCACGAGCTAGGGCACGCTTTTTTTCGCGCACTGATTCCGTGCAAGTCTCACGTAAGAGACGGATGGCTACTTTGCCGTCCCGAATGCGCTGAAGGGGTAAGCTCTCGACCACGCTACGCGGAAAGATTAACCGTAGAAAAGACATGGCCAGGAAGGCGAAGCTCGGGTTGAAAACATCGCGATAATAGCGGATTAGATCGGCATCAGGATGTCGTAGTGAGCCGAAGTCGACACCTAAAGCAGCCACAGAGATAACGTCGAGGGAGACAAGCCCGGCGTAATAATCAACCTCGAGGGGGGCGGAAAAGCCACTTGGCGAGGCAGCGGAAGTGTCAATAAGCTTGCTCAACACGTCTGTGACCTCGCGTGCCTTGCTCCAGAACAATGGCTGTAGCGCACGAATCTGGCGCGGCGCAAACGATGGCTGTAATAATCGGCGATGGCGCTTGTGCTCCTCACCATTGAGCAGGACCAGCCCGCGGCCGATGACTGGTGAGGCGAGTAGGCTTAGCAACTCTGGCTGGATAAATTCGTCGATACGGCGTAGAACATCAACAACCGCCTCTGGCGATGTAACAACGAGGCGTTCACTGTTGAAGAGACCCAGGTAGCGGAAGATGCCCCTGTGTGTTAATGTGGTCTGCCATTGCGCGATTGCAGACCCGCGCATGCTCCCATACGCGCGACGGGCGTAGCCATTCCACCAGCTCCGGCCTTCCTATAACAATATCAGATCTAATTTAGATTGGAGAGAATTACCAGGAGGATGCGTACTTTTGGCTCGGGGAGATGGCGTAGCGACGACAAATGCTTAGGGTGGACAAACACACGGTACAGGGCCCACAGTAAGAAATGCAACCACCAACTGGCATAAATGACAGCATAAAATCTGAAATCGCGCAGAAATGCCAGGGATCCACCTGAAACTGTAGCGTAAACTGCGATCGGCCAACCCACAGACGACAAAGTTAGATTACGGAGGGGCGTGATCCAGTCCATGACTCGCAGGAGGCTCTCAGGACGGGAATGATGCTAAATTAGTTACATGGCGGTGATATGCGAGGAGTGGATACATGATATATTTTAGAATTGAGCCTATTGTAGAATTGTGATGGTCTGATTGAGGCTTTGGGAATGTTTAAAGTCAGCAAATGATGACTGTCAGCCTTGTTGTCGATCTTCAAAGAGACTTTCCGGACATGGTATGAGCTCGGTTTAGGGCAGTTACCGACCCGACCAATGATAGGACGCAAGCTACGTAGAAGCAACAAGGATCGTCTTTGAACAGCCCTGTCAGCCAAGCAATTAGTTTCTGGTCAGCCAAATCCCTGTGGGAGGAGAACTCATGTCCGCTTTTTCTTTCTCTCTTTTTTCTTTTCTCTTCTCCTTCTCTCGTTGAGTCTCCTGTCATTCGACCATACACCTTCCTTTGACCATGAACGATAAGGCAGGAGACGGCGTGTTTCGCTATCGAGATGGCATCGCTGTGGCGCAGATTGTTTGTTTTTCCGCCGCCATCCTAACGGCATACTATTTTCGTTGGACTCGCCGAATTGGTTGGTTTTGTATCGGAGTTTTGGCGTTATTCCGCCTGGTGGGGGCTGGATGTATGCTAGGCACAATTAACAAAGATTCCGACGGCTTATGGGCAGGGGTATTCGTGTGTGAATCACTAGGGGTGCTGTTGATTATTTTCTTGCTTCTTGAGATGCTGGAGCGGATGTATGTTCCTATCGATGTCTCGTCATCACAGGGTGAAGCCGTCCAACTAACTGCCGCAGAAACAAGATCGTGCCGGTCGCGCGCCGCTTCGTCTTCATCGTTCCCCAAGTTATTACCTGGATTGATATCGGCATTTCCATTGGTGGCTTCGTTGCCGTGAAACAGAAGGAGCATAATCAATTACTGCCAACTGCATACAGCCGCGCCGGTATCGCTATCCTATTTTGCATCTACCTGTGGATGGTTGGCACTTTTCTCTTCTTTTGGCTACGTCGCGCCGATTACCCGGAAGTCGAGCGTCGCACCGTTAACTGCGTCGGCATTTGTGTGCCAATCTTAGCGATTCGTATCGTCTACTCGCTCATTTTCATCATCACCGCCGACATGACATGGAACGCAGTCAAGGGCGATTCCACCGCGTATCTGATCATGACAATGCTGCCTGAAGTCGCTATTGTTGCCATCACCAGCGCTACCATCCAGCGAATCCCGCCTTTGGCTCGTGTGAAAGAGGCCGAGGCGTACCAAAGAGCGGGCGACCGAGGTAGCCGGGAAAGTCAGAATGTGCCGCTCGTTTAGACATCGGATTGTTCAGTGAATAGAGAAAATAGATTGAATCGTGCGTCCGGTTATGCTCATGTGTGTGTAGTCCTGGAATTGTCATGATTGGGTTGTATGGTCAGCCGGGGATGATTGCGGTCAGCCGTCAGCACTGTCAGCACCCTTGACCCATGTCACTTCAGCTCGAGCTTATCTTCACGAAGCACATACATATAGCTGGAGCA
The DNA here is from genome assembly GCA_009193465.1 of Aspergillus avenaceus. NCBI lineage: Eukaryota > Fungi > Ascomycota > Eurotiomycetes > Eurotiales > Aspergillaceae > Aspergillus > Aspergillus avenaceus. The sequence goes on along the minus strand of ML742087.1, from coordinate 103,807 downwards.
TCCCTTCTTTGTCGTGTATCCATAGCATACCAATCAACTTGTGTCACAATGGCTGTCTCACTCGACCTTCCCGCCACCCAAAGGGCCATCGTGGCCAATGATCAACTCGACTATTCCATCCGAGACGATGTACCCCTTCCGCCTCTTCTCTCCGATTGCGTCATCATCAAAACTGAGTATGTCGGTCTGAATCCTGTCGACACAAAGATGGTTGGCCCATTTGTGGAGCCAGGGGCGTCCTATGGGGTATGTAGCTTCGTTATGATCTTTGCACAATAAATGTAACTCATGGTTCAGATTGATTGCGCCGGAACGATCGTCGCTATGGGCACCGATGTCGTCAAGGCCGGACGTCTGCATATAGGAGACCGTATTGCTGGCGCCGCAGAGGGCATGGAAGGCTTACGACCTCAAAGTGGTGCTTTTGCCGAATATGTGTCAGTCGATGGGGGCATGGCGTTGCATATGCCTGACGACATGACTTTTGCCGAGGGAGCGGGCGCCGGTCTGCGTATCGCCACAGCGAGTATGGCCTTGTTCCATTCCTTAGGTCTGCCAGCCGAACGTTTGCAAACTCCCGTAGATCCTTGGTCTCAAGAAGGTGATACGGCCGCCATCGCTGCCGCCAACACAGTATTAGTGTACGGTGGCGCCACTAGCACTGGTACGATGGCCATCCAGCTACTCAAGCGATGTGGAATGCGCGTCATTACTACCTGTTCGCCCCGCAACTATGACCTTGTCCGCTCGTATGGTGCCGATGAATGCTTCGACTACCGGTCTGCAACGTGCGGCGCGGACATTCGAGAAGCAACAGGAAACGCGCTTGAATATGTGATTGACTGCATTACTGAAGACAGCACAATGAAGATTTGCTATCAAGCCTTGGGACGTTGCGGTGGAAAATGTATTTTCGCTCCTGTTTTTGGGTGTTTTTTTTTTTTGAATAGGAGACAGACTAACTTGAAGATCAGATGTTGGCCTTGAGCCCTACCCCGAGACGGCGGCAAACCGCCGTGCAGTTGCCGCCGACTGGATTCTGGCGACGTGGATGCGTGGCCTGCCCATTAGTTGGCCAGAGCCCTTTGGTACGCCCGGCAAGCCCGAAGCGCGCGAGTTTGCCAAGAACTTTTTCCCATACATCCACCCGCTGTTCACATCTGGACAGCTCAAGTCGCATCCAATCCGGGAGGAGCCTGACGGCTTTGAGGGATTGCTCGATGGAGTGTCGTTGATTCGGAAAGGACAAGTTAGCGGTCAGAAACTGGTGTATCGCACAGCTGATCGGAGGGTTGGGACAGTTATTCAGGCAGCGGCGTAGTTAAGGCACAAAGATATCCATAATTTAAGTTATTTTTTTTTTTTCTCTGATATGTCGTTCTCTGGTTGTTGTAAGGACGTACTATGCAAGTGAGTCAACAATTTAGCTGTTTCTATTGCAGAGATGGCACTGACTTTGGATAGACTTAAATCAGACATGGGATTAGACAATGATCTATCTTCTTTATTATCTGAATATATTGTTGGTGAGATCCTCTCAGGTTGTGAGTTATGGAAAAATTTCGTCTCCGAATATCGTTGTAAGCATTATCTTGTTGAGGTGATATTACGAAATGCAAGCGGAGTTGTAGAAGCAAAGAAAGAATTGGATTTAACAACCAACTGATAACAGACGATAATACACGTGAAATCTATTACGCCTCGGGCATCAAGGCCACTCTCGTTCCGCGACGACTTTTGGTGACCAAAGCCACGTGCTCCTTCCACTGAAGTTCCGGATCCCGTCGTTCAATTGCAGAAAAATACTGCATCAACCGCACTACCGTGTATGACGCTTCAGTCAGGGCAAATTGCTGACCCAGACAGATCCGTGGACCGCCATTGAACCTGACATACGGTCAGTGCTTTAGTGTAAGTATAGAGAGATTGCGAGACATACGGGATATATCCCCAGCCTGGCCGCAGGGAGGGATCATTCCATCGACTAGGCCGGAAGGTGTCTGCATCTGGTCCAAAGACATCTGATCTACGGTGTAGCGCATAAACGTGATAGTTGACGGCCTGTCCAGCACGCACGAGGACCGGTGACTGTCCATCAGGACCTCCCCCGCGAGGCAGAACGGTGTCGGTGGTGGCACATCGCGAATTGAATGGCACAGGGGGGTAAAGGCGGAGACCTAAGAAGTCATTAATGTCTTTACCAAATGGCTTCAGGTAGACTGCAAAAGGGAACTGCACATTCAAATAGCAGATTCCGCACTGCTTTCATATCCCGCAGCGCTTCGTACGTGGGCGGCTGGTGACCGACGGTTTGCTGGACTTCTAACCGCACCTCTGCCCATAGATCGGGGCGGCGGGCGAGCATGAAAAAGACATTGCTCAGCAAAGAGGCCGTGGTGTCCCTGCCCGCAATGAGAACGTTCAGAAGCTCGTACCGCAGTTCGAGCGGGTCTTGCGTGCTCTGCACCATTTCATCCAGCAAAACATATAACTTCTGCTTGGTGTCGTTGCCGGTCTTTTCTTGCAAAGGCCCTCTACCTTTGAACTCACCCAGGAAGTCTCGAATTGTCTCGTCGAGGACCGAGTTGACAGTCTCACAAGCCTCATCAAAACGATCCTTGCGTCCCCGCCGGAATAGACGTCTCAGAAGACCCGCGGGCTTCATCCATCCACGGTCTAGAAGGTCGCGTGTGTGCACCTTGAGCTGCGCATAGTCAAATGCCTCCATAAACCGATGAAAAGGCGAGCCAGCTGGAGCGCGTAATGAATGAAAGGAGCGGCCTAGGAGCACTTCTGTGGCTGAGTCAAGGGTCATACGGAAGAAGAGTGGCTGTAGATCAACCTCAATCATGCCAGAATATGGACTGCATGGCGGCAGAGCAGCAATGAGGTCTTGAATGTGTGACTCGAACATTCCCAAGTCGGCAATGCGTACCTTGGTAAAGGTAGGCCGGATCAAGGACTAGAGAAAATTCGCATCATGTCAGCCGAAGAGGGTAATATTAGCCTTGACATATTGCACGAGGATAAAAGGTCATAGTACTCACCCGCGAGTGCTCCCATCCCTTTCCATCTGCCGTGAACACGCCTGTACCTACTAGTGGACTTAACAAATTGCGTCTTCGCTGACCAAGGGCAAAGGAAGAGAATTTGGTCGCTAAGATGCACTTGATATTCTCCGGATCAATAGTGAATATGATGGAATCCAAGCCCACAGTCGCACTCTCAAAGGTTGTCCCCACTGCAGCATACCGTTGACACCACATTTCCAACCAACTATGCGCTGTTAGGGCTGCCATCTGCTGACGGATGTTTTTAAACCGTGAAAGCCGAGGAGGTGGTCGACACCCATGGGCTGCTGCTAGGGCGCGAAGCCGCCACCAGTTGCGCAAGACATGCACAAGTGTAGGAACGATAATTAGGATACAAATCAGTGGTACCGGTGAGAACAGCATTGCGATAGCATGGGTGCATCAAATTGTAACGGCCATGAACAGCTGAGTATAGATGCTGTAGTACCAGATGATATATGTCAGCAATTCATACTGACCAGTTGACTTGGTCGCACTGTTTAAAGATGTTGGCTGACGCTGACAGATGGATGACACGAAGGTCACCCGTACCGACTATTCATCTGTCAGCAAATTGGCCTCATCCATATGTTCGTCCCTCCCTCTTGCTTTGTTGATTGGCATTATTCAACCACGTACAGGCTGAGGGGCGGTGGCCTTAATCCATATTATATTTCCCAATGACTCTTTTCTCGGTGTCTCTAACTGACAGGGATGTCTGTCAAAGGTCAGCAGTCGGAGGTCCTTCGTAGTGCTACCAAACCCATCTACAGTGGGTACCAATCAATTAATGGTTAGCATATGGTGACAGCCAGGCTATCTTCGCTGGACCTTACCAGGATTGCTTCTTCACAATTTACCACTACTACCCTAACAGCTACCAGCCACCAATATGCAGGGTAAACACCCCACGACACCAGAATCTTCAGCGACTTGGGCCAGTCGCTTGTTATTTCACTGGGTTTCTGGCCTTCTTCTCGTAAGTCATTCCCAATACCCATATGCTCTAAGCTAATGAGCTGTAGACTGGCTACAAGCAGCCGCTACAGGCTGCTGATATCCCACCCATCCAACCTGATCGAAGCGCGCACACATTAGTACCAACAGTACACAAAGCCTTCGCTCGTCGCTGCCAACGTGGCGAGGCCAACCCCTTGTTCTGGGCCCTGTATGATACATTCAGACGAGACTTCTGGATCGGCGGGGCATGTCGTATAGTGGCTGATGTGCTGCTCGTTTTAACTCCGTACACCCTGCGATACTTGATCCAGTTTGCCATCGACTCGTATATTGCTGGCCGCGTACATGAACCAGGGCCACCTGTCTCCCACGGTATTGGTCTTTTGGTGGGTATCGTGGCCATGCTCGTGTTACAGTCCCTCGCGCACAACACCTATATGTGGCGCCTAGGATTAGTTGGTGGGCGTGTCCGTGCCATATTGACTACAGCCATCTTTGATAAATCAGTCCGGGTACTGGGCCGGGCCAGGGGAGTGAGAAGTTGCCCGGAGAATGTTCAAGAGCAGCCCTCTGGGAAAAATGAAAAGCAGACCGAGGGAAAGAAAACCAAGGACGAGGACTTTTCAACTGGATATATCACCCATCTTCTGACAGTCGATACCGCGCGTATCGACAAGGTAACTAGTGCCGTACACATCGTCTGGACGTCGCCAGTGGCACTCATGATTGCCATTGCACTGTGTATGCTACTCCGTACCAGACAAAAGACCGAACTTGGCTGATTGTGATAGTGATCGTTAATCTGCGAGAAAGCGCCTTAGCAGGGTTGGCCTTACTTGTTGCAGGATTCATCATTCTTATTGCCGGCGTCGGCTTGCTCTTCACACAAAGAGAGGCGATTGATAAATTTACACGAAAGCGAGTCGGACTGACACACGACACGTTGGGAGCCATTCGCCTGATTAAATGCTTTGGCTGGGAGGCCGGTTTTGCTCGTCTCATAACAGCCGTGCGTTGGCGCGAATCGCGCAGGCTCCAGGGATTCCTGGCTGTACGCAACGCCGTCGGTGCTATTTCGCAAGCTCTTCCGGTTCTTACGGCCATGATTGCATTTGTTACCTACGCCCTCAAGAATGCCGAACTCTCACCAGCTATCGTATTCTCCTCCGTTGCGTTATTCACTAGTCTTCGTATGCCCCTGGTCTACCTTCCTGTCTGTATACAAGGTTGTTTTGATAGCTGGGGTGCATTGCGTCGCATCCAGCGGTACCTATTGGCCGAGGAAATGGGACAACCTGAGTTGCAACCGAGCCTTCAGGCAGCTGCTGAGATCCGGGATGGTACATTCGTCTGGGACGAAGAGGAGGAAAGGGACGACACAGATGACAATGGGTCTGTTGTCGTGCCGCTGCCTGTTAACGAAAAGATGCCATCGCACTTCCGTCTACGCGATGTGTCTCTCACCGTTCACAGTGGTGAACTGCTAGCAGTGGTGGGTGCTGTTGGATCCGGCAAGACATCATTGCTGGCAGCGCTCGCAGGGGACATGGCTCTCATGGCTGGTCATATTACTTGGGGTACAACTCCGGTTGTGTGCCCGCAGCAGCCGTGGATGCATAATGCTACGTTGAAGGATAATATCACATTTGGTCGACCATTTGAAGAAGAGCGTTATCAGGAAGTACTAAATGCATGTCAGCTTGGGCGTGATTTAGGCCGACTCCCACATGGCGACAACACTATGGTTGGCGAGCGCGGTGTGGTTCTCTCTGGAGGTCAGAAACAGCGCATCAGCCTGGCCCGTTCCATCTACTCGGGTGCAAAATTTGTCTTACTCGAAGATCCACTCAGCGCAGTTGATGCCACTGTTGGCCGAGCCATGCGTGACGAGGCTCTGTGTGGCCTCATGTCAGATCGAGCCCGCGTGCTGTGCACCCATAACATGGCCCTGGCGAAGTGTTGTGACCGTGTGGTCTGGATGGACCAGGGTAGAATACGCGCCGTTGACACCTTTGAACGACTAGCAGAGCGGGAGCCCGAGTTCACCCGTCTCTTCCATGGTGGTGGAAACAGCGATGATGGCGACAGTGGCGCAGCCGAAGAAGAGGAGGAGTCCAGTCAAACGCAATCCAAGAGCTCTGATCAGGCAAACACTGCTGTGACTACTACTGATGGACACCAAGAGAAGGACAATACACTTATGCAGGATGAGGACCAAGCAACTCGATCTGTATCCTGGAATGTCTACGGCTCCTTGATCGGTCGCACCAAGAATGGGATTCTACTGACGCCTATATGTTTGGGCCTCCTATCTCTGGCGCAAGGCAGCACAGTATTGGCATCGCAATGGCTGGCATGGTGGAGCTCGGATCGTTTCCCTATACCACGAAATGCTTACATCGCAATCTATGTAGCTCTAGCAGCTGGACAGGTGGTGTTCCTATATATATTTGGGCTACTAATTAGCATGTGCTGCTCTCGTGCCAGTAGGAGAATCACGAACCAGGCAGTAAAACGAGTTTTGCAGGCACCCATCGCTTTTTTCGACACAACGCCACTGGGTCGCCATATGAATCGCTTCTCAGCGGATGTTGAGGCCATGGACTACGCGCTTCCAGAGTCGTTACGAATGTTTCTGCTGTCCCTGGGCGGACTACTCGCCATGTTTGCTCTCATCATTTCCTACTTCTACTGGTTCGTCTTTGGGGTTGGGGCACTCCTTGTACTCCTCATCATCCTAGCCCTGTACTATCGGGCGTCAGCACGCGAGCTGAAGCGTCATGAGTCGGTGCGGCGATCGCAAGTAATGGCGCGATTCGACGAGGGCCTAACAGGGGCGTCGACGCTACGAGCGTATGGCATGCAGGACGCCTTCTCAGGGGCTCTCCGGGATGCGGTTGATAGCATGATCAGCGCTTCCTGGACAGCCATTGCTGTGCAGCGGTGGCTCAGTTTGCGACAAGACGCGGGCACGGTAATGCTCGTGGTGGTGATGGGCATTTTAGTCTTAGTGGAGCGGCAACAGCGTAACCCGGCGGAGACAGGACTCTCGCTCAGCATGATGCTCAACTCCGTGCAGATTATTCAGGTCGTGGTGCGGGAGTGGGCTGATGTTGAAAGCGCCATGAACTCGACCGAGCGGCTGCATTTCTACGCTCATATGCTACCGCAAGAACGAGACTCCCGAGAAAGCAACAAAAGCTTCCGGACCTCGACTATTACGCAATCCGAAGACACTACACCTATCAATAAGAAGCAAGAGATGGCCTATAGCCTCCCGGAGCTAGACTTCAACAAGCCGCTCTCGTCAGAAACAGAACGACAAGCACTGGTCGGTGAGATTTCTTTCACCGACGTCAGCATGCGTTACCGGGATGGCCTCCCAGATGCCCTACACAATGTAAACCTGCATATTCAGGCCGGTGAACATGTTGCCATTGTCGGGCGTACCGGCGCTGGCAAGTCATCTATTCTCAACGCCCTCTTCCGGCTGACACCACCGTTGTCATCTGGCACAATCTCCATCGACGGCATGGACATCTCCCAGCTTACATTATCCGAGCTCCGCGGAGACAGCAGCAACAACAGTCGAGCAAGTATCTTGTCTATTATCCCACAAGATGCCACCCTCTTCACCGGTACAGTTCGCAGCAACCTCGACCCGTTCGACGCCGTGGCCGACGACGCACCATTATGGGAAGCCCTCCGTATGGCCGGCGGTCTACATAACACAGTACATCTCGACGATGTCGTACAAGAAGGAGGCGCGAACCTCTCGCTAGGACAGCGACAATTGCTAGCGCTCGCCCGTGTGCTGGTGCGTGACAGCCGAATATTAGTCTGCGACGAAGCCACGGCTGCGCTCGATGCAGTAATGGACGAACACATCCAGCATGCCATGCAAGCGGCGTTCAGGAACAAAACGGTGCTGTGCATCGCCCATCGACTACGGTCTGTTCTGGGGTATGATCGGGTTTGTGTCATGGAAGCAGGCGGTGTCGCTGAGATCGGAGCACCGCTCGATCTATTTCGCCAGGGAGGATTATTCCGGCAGATGTGTGGTCGCTTGGGGATTACTGAACCGCAAGTTGAGCGGGCAGCCAGACGGAGGGGTTCAGAGGATCCATTTTGGTCTTCCTCGACGCTACATCTCTCGATGGATTAATTACGCTATGATAGATTATTATAGATGATAGACAATGAGCCGATGTTCTGATTTAGATTGTGCATAAAGGCTGACATGTCTGACAGTCAGCAGCCAACATTATGAATACCATGTAATTGCAGATGTAGCCTAGAAATAAGCCCTGCAATAATATTCACTACTGTGATAATATAAGCATACCCCTGCACCACACTCTACCCACTAAAGTACTCGAATCCCATCCGATAATCACAGAACACAAAATGACTCGACAAAAAACCGTCCTAATAACAGGGTAAATCCATCTCCATCCCCAACATAAAAACAGCACCTAACAAAGTTAGCTGCACGCCAGGAAGCATCGGGTATGCGCTGGTCCGCGAATTCCAATCCCGAGGTATATATAAAAAAGAACCCCACCACGTACTGTTCTCAAAACAAAAACGCGAAAGAGAAGAGACTAACTATGCAGACTACCATGTTATCGCCACCGTCCGCAACACAGATCTCGTCCCCGAGCTTACGAGTCAAGGCATGACTGCTCTAGCCCTAGACATCACGGATAGTATGAGCATTGCGCAATGTCGTGAACAGGTCGGGAGGATTACTGAGAATAAACTCGACATTCTAATTAATAATGCGTAACACCCCTACCACTGAACCTTTGTCAAAAAAATAAGAGAGAGAGAGAGAAAGAGAGAGAATGACACAAACTAACTCAAAAAAGAGGCCGCGGCCTAGTAACACCCGCAGTCGACACCGACCTCGCCGACGCGCGCGCAGTCTACGAAACAAACCTCTTCGGCGTAATAGCCACCATAAACGCCTTCATCGACATCCTCATTCCTGCGAAGGGTCTAATCGTGAATATATCCTCAGCCTCGGCGCTCATACCCTACGTGTTCGGGAGCGTGTACAGCTCCAGCAAGGCTGCGCTGGCGGCGTATTCGCGGACGCTGAGAGAGGAGCTCAAGCCGGTGGGTGTGCGCGTGCAGGTTGTTATGGCGGGTACGGTGAGGAGCAATATGGGGAAAGCTGTGAAGGGGGAGTTGGCTGAGGGGAGCTTGTATGAGCCTGTTAGGCACTTGTATCTTGCTCGGCGGGGGTATTCGCAGAAAGAAGGGTCGAGACCGATGGAGACCGGGGAGTTTGCGAGGAGGGTTGTGGATTGTGCGGTGAGGGATGAGGTTGGGGGGTTCTGGAGGGTTGTTGGGTTTGGGAGGCAGGATTGGGTGTTCGAGGGGGGGATGGCGAGGCTTGTTGGTTGGGGGAGTTGGGTTGGGGAGTGGGTTGTTGTGCTTGTTTGTGGGGTTGTTTTTGGACTTGGGGGTGTTAAATTGTGATATTTTTGCTATTATATTCTATCCGTGGGTTCTTATATGTTTGTCCACTTTAATTGGACGGCTTTGGGGTCTCGGACTTGTAATGTTAGTTTCCAGATTGAGTCTTCTGTTATCTTTTGCAGTCTGTCGCGTAGATCTTTGAAGTCGGTCATTCCTTCGACGGGGAGAGGCTCGCATTTTGCGTTTCTTAGTAGGGTGGCTATCGTTCCGACGAATTCTACTTGCGACATCTTCATCCCCGGACAGACTCGCGGCCCGCCGGACCAGGGCAGGAAGGTTCCTTTTGCTGGGGCTTTCACTCGGCCGAACTCGTCTATCCAGCGCGAGGGCTTGAAGTCCCTGACGTCTGGACCCCAGATTCTGGGGTTGAGGTGGATGCTGTTGGAGGAGACCATGACTGCCATTGGGGCTGCGAGGTAATGCGTGCCGTGCTTCGTGGCGATTTGTTGGGGTTCCAGCACGGCGCGGGTTGCGTGCTGGACTGGGGTGAATATGCGGACGGTTTCCAACTGTCTTGGTTAGAAGCTTTGCGATAGGGTCAAGAGGGGTTGGGGTACCATGAATGCTAGGGTTCGTTGGCATTTCGGGAAGACCTCTTCATAAGACCAGGTTGTTGGGTCTGCGGGCAGTTCGGAGAGCTCTTCGCGGATCCAGTCTTGCAATTCGGGATACATGGCTAGGAGTATCGTTCCGTAGCCCATGGTGTTGGCTGTGGTTTCGAAGCCAGCGGCGCTAAAGACGTACAGGTTCCCGCTGAGGATCTCAGGGGTCACTGTAAACGTTGAGGTCTGGTCGGCATTGGAACTCTGCAGGAGAAAGCTGAGGAAATTGCTTCGACGCGCGGAATCGTCCGTCGCTGCCTGGCGCTCATCCTCGAGAACTTCGGTAATATACTGCGGCGTTTTCTCGAGTCGCTGGCCCATGAGACGCAACGGGGCCGGCATGAATGGCAGCTTCATTATCTTGGTCGACACCAGCGCGGCTTCGAGGTACATTGTCGTCGCCAGCTTGAGAGTGTCAAAGTACGCTGCTCGACCGCGCTTTTTCTCCCCGGAGCTCTCTTGTCGCGTTGTCGGCGACCAGGGCGTGTTCTGGCTGTACCCGGCTTGACCGATGACGTTGATCGCAATAGTGCGCAGCCCTTCGAGGGTCTGCCCCCCTGGATGGCGGATGAGGTGCGCCAGCATCGTCTGCGCCTGTTCGCAACTTTCCGTCCAGACCAGCTTGCTAATGCGCTCGTCTAAACTGGCGGCTACCATGCGACGGTGGCGTTTCCTATATCACTAGTCAGAAATATCCTAGTCTAGTTTGACAAACCCACCATTCATCACCGTTCACCTAAATACCTGTCAGCATTATACGGATAAAGGGAGACGAAGTGAAATCAACCGTAAACACATTCGGACCCAAGAAGCCCAGAATCTTCGCCGCAACAGGGGCTTGCTCAAAGTCCTTCCTCCGCTGCAGAATCACATTCGCCGTGTCCACATCCGAAACCCTAAACAACAGCATTAGACCCAAACACAGATCCACGATCATCAATGTCGATCAAACTCACCAAACCGTGCATTCATCGGGCGTAGCCAAAGCGAAGATCTCCCCCCACCGATCAAAGAAGGCGCGTTTCCTCCGGAACTCCCAGCCGTGCGCTGCGACATCTAATCGGTCAAAGAGCCATGCCGGGAATAAACCTTTCAGACGGGGCACGATCATCGGGGCGAAAATCATCCATGGCACGCCTCTGGAAAACGCGGGAGAGACGATAACGGGGAAGCCTGTGCGGCGGGCGTGAATGTAGAATCGGAGGAAAGAAAGACATTTGTATGTGAGGTATAGGAGGCCTGATGTCCAGAGGAGGGATATTGTGAGCTCCATTTTTCTTTACCCTTTGGAACCGTGTTCTGAATGGCAGTTGAGGGGATGGAGGTTGGATTAATAAAGAGTGAGCTTTACAGGGTAGCTGTTCCTGCGCCTCGGCGTGGGGGCGGATTTTATCATTTGTCTGTGTTGGAAGGATTAGTCGAGTTTTAGTATATCGACTGATTCCTAGTGTATGCACTAGATCAGTTTAATTGGCGTCATACATTTCATACTTTAGGGGTCTTTGATCCGGTTTATGTCGGAGTAGGGTTAAGTAGTGGGATAAAAGATTAGTACAAACAGGGGATTATTGAGAGGGGCATTTATTATATCGAGAATGTTAGTATGTATTGGTTGTAATTTAGGGTTATATAGGGATGAAGCCCGCCAGAAGTCACGGTGTTGTATGCTTTTGGGTTTCCAATAGAACCTTCGTCCACTTTACCCTATATTTACTTTATTATATTATGTAGTTTGACTATAATTTAGTTACTTGCCAATAAGAATTGTATTAATTATTGGACTAGAATATGACTTCTGACTGGGCACCCCTCACTAGCATTTACCCCACTGACAGCTCAGCGTAACGAGGCTGAGATGCGGCCTCCTCTCAGTTAAGTTGCTCGATCCATGATTACAGCAGCCTTTACCCTCTTGGATCCTCGAGCAAACTAGCCAATGAATGATATCTTATTATGCGCTTAATAAACACGGAGACATTCCTGCTGGAGGAATTCTTTGATGAAGTACCTCAATACGCCATCCTCTCGCACATATGGGGAAACGATAAGGAAGAAGTATCCTCGAGGGATGTTATGAATGACCGCAGAGAAAAGGCCGGTTGGTTCAAGTTGGAGAGCTGTTGCAATCGGGCTTTAAAGGATGGGTTGAAGTACGCATGGGTCGATACTTGCTGCGTTGACAACACCAACTCCGTGGAATTAGGCGAGGCAATCAACTGCATGTTCAGGTGGTATCGTAATGCCGCCGTGTGATATGTATACCTTGCTGATGTGACGTCCGGTCATAATGTCCAGAGTCTCTGGTCGCAATTATCCTCCAGCCGGTGGTTTCAAAGCGGCTGGACTCTTCAAGAGCTTTTGGCGCCCCGTAATATTGTGTTTTATGATTCAGAATGGCATGCAATCGGAAGTAAAACACAGCTGTCAAGCACCATTGCCAAAATCACTGGTATACCTCGTCCATTCCTACTGGGGATCTCACATTTAACGGACGCAAGTATTGCACAACGCATGTCCTGGGCGTCGAAGAGACAGACCAAGAGAAAGGAGGGTATTGCATATTGCCTTCTGGGCTTGTTTGGTGTCATGATGCCCATAATCCACGGCGAAGGTGAGCAGGCATTTGCCCGTCTGCAGCGGCAGATCACGGAAAGCACTAACGACGATTCGATCTTTGCATGGGGTTTGGGACTTCCGGAATCAGAAGAGGATGATTCGGAAGGTGAAATATCTGCGGGAGTATTTGCTTCATCCCCAGCTGACTTTGCCAACTGTGGACACATCGCTCAGCGGAACGAGTATACAGCGTCCACAACTCCATTTACTATAGATGGTGGATGTGTTCGTATAAATCTTCCTCTCCATACAACCACAGCTGGCAGAGTATTTGGTCTGCTCAATTGTGGCCCGGAGCGGAATAGCAAAGAGGTGGTAGGCATCCCACTTAGACATATGTCCAACGAGTATATTAGACCACAGTGACGTTGTCCGGCCCTGCACACAATACTGGGCCCTAGACCTTCAGCTCAGCCGCTTAATATAAGAACTGGTCGCCAGAAGAGAAAGAATAGAGCAAAATATCAAGACTGGTTCTATATCGAGGACACCATTGAGGCTGGTTTGGAGCTGATTGAAGTTGAACCCGAAAGTCGCTGGCGGAGAGACTATTCTCTGATCGAAACAGCAAATGACTCTGTGGACGACATCGCACAGGAAACCTGGGCTCGGTTCCGTCCAGATGAAGAAGGATCCAGCGATTTTGTGGTTCTGCTCGAGTTCGAAACCCAAGGAGAACAGAGACGGGCTCGAGGCCACCTTATGGTAGCTGATAAACCTACCCCCCTAAGTGAAATTGTTAAAAGATCCAGTGAAATCAGACACATGGTATATGGGAAGGAAAGCGCCAACAATGGTACTTTCAGTATCCTTTTGACCGTGGAGCAAGACATCGTAGCCGGCCAAGAGATGTTTGTGGTGAATCTGGCCAGAACGAACGATGTGCCCGATGTCACTGTACATGCCATGTTTGAATCAGCTGTACTGGAAACGAAGGAATTTCTGGACAACGCGATCATAAGTGAAGAGACTTTGCGCGAGGAAGAGGAGAGGCTTATTCGGCAGGCGGAAGATTTCGCTCATACCCTGGAATTGGCTCGGGGGGGCTTAGCTGTGGTAAATGAACGAATAGATAAATTGAACGAGGAAAAGGCTCAATTAACTAAGCAATTAGAGATGGGGTCTGTACATATGAATCAGATATCCGACCAGATTAAAGGGATTAGAGAGAAGCGGGCCGAGCTAAGTGAGCAAGTAACGCAGTTGGGAGTTCATTTTAGAGCACTTGAGCCAGATGCCTTGGCCAATGGATACCACTCTAGTGTGCTCCAAGCCTCAGGGGAGGAAGATAGAGTTCCTGATGTTCTTTGGGAGCAGGAAGATACAGACGTCATTTTCTAGCCACAGAAACCTGGATCTTGGGCACCCGTTGACATACATTGGAGGAGTCAAGGTGCGACTAGCTGTACACTGGCATTCTAGCTGAGAGTTCAACAACATATATGACATCCAACGGCCAGGTAATATCATCAATGCAGGTCTGGGTTCCCAGATCTCTACAGCCACCGCACTACTGGATACCGCTCGATTTGACCATATATCAACATTGGATATAAATTATATATGACCTTGCTTTAGAGTATAATGTGTTTCCAAGTTAAATATCTATAATCTAACAAACCAAATGTTCAAAACTCCATAACTTTAGTATCTACCATCACAAAGCCATATGCCATGTGGACATATTCGACAGCTGATCACCAGAGGCCAACCCTAACTCAAATCAGAAGACAACACACGAACAGAAAAACAGAGAAAAAAAGGTTAAAACGAAATGATAAAAAACTACTGAGGTTTCGCTAACGCCAAAGCATTAACCCTCCCCACCAACTCCAAAGCATGCTCACGATCCCTCCCCCCAATCACCACCGACGCAACGCTATACACATGCTTGCCGGAACGTCCACCCTTCCCCCTCACCCACCCGATAACAATCATGCGCCCCTCCATCATCTCGCTCTCAAACCTCTCCTCAAAGGCATCCCGATCCCCCAGCACAACAAGCGGCGTAATCAAATACGAAACCGCCAGACCCCTCCTCTCCAGAAAGTGTCCCCTCAAAGGCCCCATCATGTAATCACCTGTAATCCGCACGTTCAAATCAACAATATACTGCGTCCCGGTGCTCGGATCCGTCATCACGTCCGCACCCATAGGCCCATAGAAACCCTGCTTATGCACATGCGCCGCTACCTTCTCAATCGTGTCCTTATACTGCCCTTCCAGCTCCTCCTGCGCATGATAGTCCAGTATACTACCCCTGTAAATCCCCTCGTCGTCGAGAAACTGCTCCGCACAAGAGATGAAGATAGGTCGACCCGCGTGCGTGATAAAGAGCGAGAGATTCCGGGTATAATTCCCCGGAATAAAAGCCTGAATGACCAGGCTAACAGGACTCAAGACCGCGTTCTCAGGGGTAAGAGTGCGGATCATACGCGCCACCTCCCCTTCCAGAAACGGCATCCGGGAAGCCTTGCTCTCCTCATCCGACATGACAAATACACCCTGGCCTGACAAGCTCTGCGGGAACTTGAGCACGAAGGGCGTGGGTCGCGCGCGAACAACATCCAGCATCCGCTGCGTCTCCCGCGCCACCTTCTCCTCGTCCTGCACTTCTTCGGGGGCCAGACTCCCCTCGATGACTGTTCCCGGCGCGGCGGGGAGACCGGATAACGCTAGATTGCGCTTCGAGAGCAGCCCGTAATGCGCTTCCTGGGAAACGATGCAGGCGTGTTTATCTAGGAAGTCAAGAGGGGGGTATGGCGACACCGGCGCCGAGGGCTTGAATGTTTGCGGGTCCGATATGAAACGCAGCTTCGGACGCTGCCATGGCACGAGGCAGTTGTAGACTCTGTGGGCGTCTGTGCGGGCGGCGGGCGGCGACTCGATTTGGAGGTTTGCGACGTCGTATTGCGGCGGGTCAATGTCGAATAGGTAGAGTGGTATCGGGCCCGACATGAAGCCGTGGTTCTGGGCGCCGTTGCCGAGACAGATGCGCGCGTAGACGTCGCCGTCTAGTCGGGGCGCCATGGGCGTTTGGTAGATGTATTTCTTGTTCGGGGGGAGGGGAGCGGCGCATTGGAAGGGCGGTGCGAGGGCTATGACGTGCGCGACGTTGTTGGGGTCGCCGTTATCTTCGGCGTAGAGGTCGTGGAGGGTGCGGTCGAGTTCGACGGGGGGGAATTGTGGGGCCATTTTTGTTTTTTGGGGTTGTTTGGGTGGTGCTGATGGTTGTGGGATGGTTAGAGTTGGGGTGTTTGTGCTTTTGGTGATTTATAGGGTTGGCTTTGTGTCAGTGTAGGTGTGGTGTATATGTGTTGTCAGATGTATGACGGTGTACATTGTTCAGTATGTCAGACGTGCTGACCGCTGACATTAGCCCTAGGTCTGTCAGGGGCTGACTGTCGGCCCTGTTGCGAGGCGGACTCTGACTCCTGATTTATGTTCCATAATTTTCATCTGAGTCTTACAGTGTACCAGTTGAATGTGGACTGTAGCCTGGGGTTAGTATTGCATCTCGTCTAATTATGGTCATGAGGATATTATATCGATTATACTGGGGATAGCTCGTAAACAGTGCTAAATCTAAGGCACGCAAGATTTTACTTCACTGGGTTGAAAGTATACTGAAAAGAAATCATTCTATACTGAGGTTCTAATTGTTATCCTATAGTAATGTTGATAATAATTCAAGGACTTTCTCGTCGACTTCTGAATAGTTCATCTCTGTGTTATAGCACAAGGCACGGAAGATTCTGGCAACGATATACATTCTGATTTACGAAATCCTAAAGTTACGTTTCGACTGAGATGAAAAAGAGTCTATAGAATCAAGTAAAATGAAGCAATTCGGGAAGTTGAATAAACATAAAAGAATTAAGATAATAAATCTACAAGGAAACGATTGAAGTAGGGGATCTCGCATTAAACACTGTAACGCCTATAATACAAACAACGCTCTAAGTACAGGATTTAAACATGTTCACAAATCAATCTATCCCTTGAAAGGGATATGGATCCATCGAGGCAACCTGCCACCCAAAACCTGCGTCTCGTGCGCGTGCCATCCACTGAATCATCGGAAGTGAGGGCAGCTCTGCCACTTCACCCGAGAGTTGCGATACCGCTGTATCAAGATCAATGCTTATGTCACATGGATGTTCGACCTGCTTCACCTGTCCTTCTTGTCCACTGTGGGATTCCAATAGTGCCGTGGCAATTCTTTGTGTCAAGGTATCAGCCTGGATCAGATCAAGCGCGCTGCTGCTTGTGCCCGTGGCGGGAATTGCGTTCATCTGCGATGATAGGTCGCTGAAATGCTTCACCAAGGTGTTGGAGATCTCGGATGATGCTTCTTCAACTGGTGAGGTGATCCGGTGGACGGTGACTGGGATGTTGAGCTGTGCTGCTGCGTTGGCTAAGTATCTCTCGGACACCCATTTGCCGGCTGTGTAGCCTTCGGAGCCTCCGGCTGGTGGGGTGGAGTCTCCGAGTTTAAGGACAGAGCTGCTGGAGATGAAGTGGAAGGGGATTTGCCGTGCGGCGGCCAGCTTCACTAGTTCCTTGGTGGAGTCGACGTTGGCGCCGCGGAGCATGGGGTAAGCGTCTAGCATTGATCTGCTGGCGCCGGCGTGGACGATGAGGTCAGCGGTGGAAGATAGTTTCTCGAAGGTGGGGACTGAGAGTCCCAGGCGTGGTGCTGCGAGATCGCCGGTGTAGGTCTTGATTTTATTCGATGAGGGAATCCGCTGTGCGGAATCAGGGCGTACCGCAACGCAGTGAACCTCCTCCACATCATCTGACTCGGCAAGGGATGCTACGAGCCGACGACCCAGGTAGCCCGTTGATCCGGTAACAAGGACACTGCGACCGCTTGTCTTGATGGGGTTCTTGCTTTCCTCCGAACTCTCTTGCAAGATTGCGTTGTCAAGGCGCGTCTCTACCTCCCAATCGATGCTGTCTGCAGGAGGAGCAGCCTCGATCTTAGCAGCCATTGCACCCAAGCTCGAGACACCAAACAGTTCGACCAAAGAAACCTTTGCGTCGAATCGCACGCTAATGAGCACTTGAAGCTTGACCAACAGCAGCGAGTTGCCTCCTAGTTCGAAAAAGCTAGTCTGGCTGTCGACCTCCATAGCATCTGCCACCTCACCTGGCACTACCTCCTTCCAGATATCGAGCAGCTGACGCTCAGTGTCACTGAGAGGCTCGGAGCTACGCTGGCGATGAGTTTGTGGCAGGCCCATAGCCTGTACAGCAGCCCGGTCTGTCTTGCCGTGTGCGTTGACCGGCATTTGCTCCACGGGGATGATCATAGCTGGTGTCATGTAAATAGGCAATGGTAGGGTATACCGCAGCGACCGCAAGAACGCGTTCTGCTCGCTTTCGTCTGCATCCTGAGATGGGGCGAACTGAACATGAGCCACTAGCATCTCTCCGCCGGCGCGAACAGACACGACGGCTTTGTGTAGAAGCCCCTCGCTGGCAGCGATGAGGCAGTTTTCAATTTCTCCCAGGTCAATGCGCATGCCATGGATCTTCACTTGAGTATCTCCGGCAATACGGCCCTTGAACATCAGTGCTCCGTCGCTCCGGAGATAACCCACGTCTCCGGTGCGGTAGACAAGAGAGCCATCAGCGGGAGAATATGCGTTGCTGATAAATTTGCTCTCACCCAGCTTTTCGTCGTTCAGGTAGCCTGGGGCCACACTGGGGCCACCGATCACAATTTCACCGGCCACACCCTGTGGCACAAGGGCCAGGTTGTGATCCACCACATAGACCGAGTAGTTTGGCAAGGGGTATCCGACTGGAATATCATTCTCGATGTCCTGGGGGTCATCAAGGCTGTATGGGACTTCGGTCTTGGTGCAGGTGATTGATTCCGCCGGGCCGTAGGAGTTGTACAGTCGGAGACCTTCGAGACCAAGGCTGGCAATGCTTAGCCGCAGAGATTGCGGCATCACTTCACCACCGCCCCAGGCAAACTTCCATGCGGAAGCCTTGGACAAATTCTGAGCACCATAGGTAATCCAGCTGGCATACTCCGATGGCGTAGCACGTGTGTAGGTAATGCATTCGGATTCAATGATGTTTGAAATAGCGCCTGGGTCACCGCGGCTCTCTTTGGTGGCAATGTACACCGACCCACCATTGACAAGACCGCATAAGATTTGGTCAAGCGAAAAGTCGAAGGTGAATGCGCTCTGCTGAAGGACTCTCTCGGCCCCGATTCCGTACTGTCTGGTTAAGCCTTCGATGGTGTTTCGGAAGGCCGAGTGACGTTGAACAACTCCCTTGGGTGTACCCGTGGAGCCGCTGGTAAAGAGAACAGCAGCTGGAGTACTGGCTTTTGCTTGTGTTTTAGTAACTCCATTGGTAACCATGTCATTCAGTACCGAAACATTGACAATAGTGGCAGTTGAATGTAATTCTGGAACTTCGCCCTCCGTCTCGTTGTGGCAGAGAATTGCAGATAGCTTAGCAGCCTTCGAAATGGTCGCCAGACGCGGAAGGGCATTGCGTAGATCCAGGGGTACATACGTGCCTCCGGCGTGCCAAATAGCCAGAAGCGAGCAAACCCAATCGACGGTTGGTTGTTGGAAAACGCCAATGCGGGACTTGGGCTTCACACCAGCTTTGGTAATTGCCTCGCTGATCGACTGGGCGCGTTGTTGTAGATCGGCGTATGTCAAGGTATTGCCGTTTCCATCTTTCACGGCTTCCTTCTCTAGGTTCTGCTCAGCGACGTTGGCAATACGGTGAGAGAGTGTCTCGGGCCATTCAGATTGCTGCTTCTCGCCTGTTGTCTGGTCAATGCCCATTTCCTGGATTTATTACTATTCAGAAGGATGTGTACTTACCACGTCCCAAAGTAATAGCCGACTCAATATCTCTCGGATTCCAGAGCGGCACGGAATCCACGCTGGTGTCGAAGCTGGATGCAAATGCTGTCACCAACCTCATGTAGCTATCGAAGAGCATCTGTGTTGACTCGGCTGAGTACAGGTAGTTTTGTGTGCGGAACGAGACCCGAATCTCAGTCCCATTCACCTCGTTGACATCGAGTGTCAGATCATAGCCATTGCGGCCAACGGTAGGCGTGCCACTGGCCTCACTTCCGAACATCTTGGGCATGTAGTCAGGCTTGAATGGGCGATAGTCCATCCAGGCCTGGAAGAGGGGACTGTGGGTTGTCGAACGGGGGATGTCAAGTGTCTCTAGGAGTACATCGAAGGGGACCTTAGAGTTGGATAGGGCGTTATAAGCCATGTTGCGGGCATCTAGGGCGACATCCTTGAAAGGCGCGTTTCTATACTGAGATTCGTTTTTAAAACGCAAAGCGAGCAAGTTGAGCATGAATCCCATGGTCGTGTCGAGAGCGTTGTCGACTCGGTTAGCGTCTGCAATACCAATGGCGAGATCGTCAACCTCGAGGTGTCTGAATAGGAATGTGCGCAGGACACCCAGAAAGAAATGGAATGTAGTGATCTTGTGACGACGGCACTGAGACTTGATCTGGCGAACAGTCCGTGCGTCCAGGACAAGTCGTGACTCCTCAAATTCGTAGTTATCCAGGCTCTGGCGTGAGCTGCGAGCAAGGCTGAAAAGAGGCAGTGGCTCAGGGAAGTCTGGTTTAACCTCTCCAGAAGGAAGCTTGATGCTGTACATATCCTTCCAGAACTGGAGCTCGGTATCCATTGAGCCGTTTTCGACCTGAAGACGCTGAGATTCGGCAAAATCGCTGAATTGCATCTGAACCGGTCGCATTGGCTCTTTGTCGTAGAGCATGTTGATCTCCGCCAGCAGAAGGTTAAAGCTGAACCCATCCATGGCGATATGATGGAAGCCAAAAAGGACGTGATGTGTGTTGTCATCCAGCGAGATCATCTTTAGTCGAGTCGTCTCACCCTGCTCTAACTTGAATTCGTAGTTCAGAAGCTCCTCTGCCTCAACATCGACATCCGCTTCCGATGTTCCGTAACGTCTCTCGAGTCGCAGGGGAGTCTCCTTGAGCACACCCATCGTAGGCTCGTTCATTCTCTCCGGGTCCGCGAAGAAGGCGGTCCGGAATGCTTCATGGCGGTTACCCAGTTCCATAACACAGCGATCCGCATCCTCGTAGCGGATCGGTCCAGTACATTTGATGTGGCACAGAAGGTTGAAGGTTGTTGGGTCCTGAAGGTACTGCATCAGGAACCAGAAGCGCGAGGTGCCATAGGACATCTGCACCTTTTTGAGAAACTCGGGCTGAGAGTCAGGATAGTCTGACAGGTTGGAGAAAAGCTGCGCAACTGGCTCTTCTATCTCCAAAGCTTCGGGGACAGCCGTAATAGTGGTTTCTTTGGTTTCGGGTTCGGCGTTCAGCAGCTCAAAACCCGACTCCGATGGTGCTGAAGTCTCAGAAGTCTTATCTGACTCATAGCAGAAACTGGACGAAAGCGAGAAGAGAACACGCTTCTCAGTGCCTGATGCCTCCTCATCGCTCGAGATGAAGCCATCTGTAGACTCTGAGGAGGTAATGAGGACGCTTCCCGGGGTTTTGGCATCCTCGGGCTCGTCAAATGATGGCAAATCGAGGGGGACAATCACAAGAGGCTCCTCAACCTCCTCGGTGTCGGTTGAACCGTCGACGGTAGTATCTTCGGTTTCCGTCTCGTCAGCAGCATCCATCTCAGAAGTCTCATGCTCTTCATCAAGCACCGGTGCCTCCTCAACAGGCTGTTCGCCGTCTGCAGTAAGATTGGGTACAAGCTCTACGGGCAGACGCTTCACGGCATCCCCGATTAGATCGTTGACAGTTGCACCTCCCAGAATCTTCAGGACAGGCATGTCCAAGTCAAGCTCCTTGGTGAACCAGGAGCGCATGTCAACGGCCAATAGAGAGTCCACTCCTAGCTCAACAATAGCCGTGTCCGGAGTAATGCCACGCTGGTCAGCGCTCATGTTGAGCCGGGTGTAAAGAGTGTTCAGGAGACCGTCCAGCAAAAGCTTATGAATCTCGTTGATGTCTGACATCTCAGCCAAGCGGCTGCGAATAGATGAACCATCTTGCTGGTCTTCGGAGGCAGCTTCACCGGTCGATGAGATTCTCCGCAGCCATTGGAATCGTGGTGTCTTGGCCCAGATGGGCGGGTTCGGATTGCGATCAATATCAATACGCTGAAGCCCAGCGGTAATCTCAGGATCCATGCCCGAGCCCGGACGGCCCGCGACGATCGCCTCAGAAAAGAATTGGTAGAATTCCCATTCACTGATGTTGACATAACCAGCATTCTCGAGACGATCCAGTTTGCGATGATCACGGTTCAAGTACCCAAGACCCACGATACCTACACCATCGGTTAGTTCAAAATTTGTTGCTAATTGAGAGGAAGTTGGGCTATCATACCAGGCATATTAATGGCACTTCCGGCAAGACCACGCATGCGCCGACCGGCAACCAAACTGCACATGAAGGCATTAGCAGAAGAGTATGCCGTCTGGCCGATATTTCCGGCAAGACCAGCGAGAGACGAAAACACAATGAAGAAATCCAGATCGTTCTTGTTGAACACCTCATCCAAGAAAACGGTTCCGTCCACCTTGGGACGAAGAGTTTTCTCGAACTCTGCATGGGACTTGTTAGCCAGCAGGCCATCGATCAGAATCATGGCACCGTTGGCAACACCCGCAACCGGAGGCATCTCGGCACACACTTGCTTGTGCACGGCTCGGACAGAGGCTCGACTGGTCACATCCATGGCATATGTCTTGACAACTGCACCTTCGGACTGCACCAACTCAAGCCATTCCGGGTTCACGCTGGGGCTTCTTGAGGCTAGCGCGAGATATCTTGCACCGCGACTGACCATCCACTTGGTTAGTTGTAAGCCCAGTTCACCAGTCAGGCCCACTAAGAAGTAGGTTCGGTCACTAGGGAATGTGATGCTCTCGTCCGCGGGCGTCACGGTCACCGGAAGCGAAATATCGGCCGACCAGTCGACAAGTTGCAGACCAAAAGACGCGATCTCCCGAGATGCCATGTCAGACGCCGGGATGACATTTGCCTGGTGGTCTCTCTGGGCTAGTGACAGCATAGATCTGTCGACTGCCCTGTTGAATGTGTCGGGGCTTACAGGTCCAGTGCTGAAGCCCTTTTTACTGAACAATTCTGATGCACGCTTAACTCCGCAGCTGATTGGCAGCAATTTCTCGAATCTGGATCCAATGCCACGAGATGCAGCTGTCCCTGATATCTCAGCGAATACACGAATGTTCCTTGGTATTGTGCGTGCCAACAGGCGGTCGGGGGACGAGCCATGAATCAGCTTAGTACCACTGTGAGTTGATGAAACGGATGTCATGGTAAGAAGTTTTCCGTTGTCTGCTGCGAAGTCGGCGAGACTACCTGCCAGCACCGCATCGGCCCCGTGGACGAGGACCGGACCGTTTGTGTCAGCCATGATAGTGGCTGCTAGCAGTTGGCCGGCAACAGAGAGCAGCAATCGGTCCTCATGGGCATCTTCAACCGCAACATTAGCGATAGACGATTTCGGCGCCCAAACAATCGATCGGTTCTTATCTGACAAGGCAATAACCTTCTTGCCGGATTCATCTTCGCCCAGGACAATATGGAAGCAACCAGCACTGCCAACGCGAATAGCGCTGAGTGACGCCTTTCGCACGATGACCTTAACCGACTCAACACTCGTAGTAGTCGATTGTTCACGCTTGTGCAGTTTGTAAGACGATCCAGTCGTATCTAATTCCACAGCCACTCTCGACTGATCCATGTCTTCCGTAATTAGTCTTCGGTCGGAGTTGAGGCGTGTATTGATAGCAGCGACAGGCAGATACCGAGGAACGAGCAGTTTGCCGTTTTGCACTGTCAACTCACGCTCAATTGTATAAAGCGGCTCATTAGGTTTTGTCGTCTCTCCGGACAGACTGTATGTGAGGTGTAGCTGAAGCAGATGGTGGGCAAGTGCATCAGGGGCCGGCATATCTTTACCATCGAAATTGAGGAATTGTAGCCGCAGGTTAGGCATTTCACCGACAAGACAACGCCCAACACCAATCATCATACCCATGTAAGGGTTTTCACCACGGCTTCCCACTGTGACCCAGAGTAGAGTGTGTAGGTTATCACAGACCTTAACAAGAGCTTTGAACTTCTGCTCAGTGAAAGGCTTGAAAACAGGTTCATCGAGTTCCGTAAGACTAATAGTTGTGGGTTGGGCATCGATTGTCTCATCATCAACATCAACTAGGCTTTCGGCCTCGATGATCTTGCTGAAGAAAGGTGCGAGGGTCTTTCTGACCCCGCGTACAAGGTGACTAACCTTTACAGTTTTACCGCCGATGATTAGGAGGGTGCTCTGTTTCATCGACTCCTCTCCAGCGTGGTCCAATGGGCTTCGAATAATTTCCATCTGTCTGTCCGTTGCAACGGATGCCATCACGGAGAAAGGCACTGCAAACGTTGGTTCCTCGGGTGTCGCTGTATCGATCCCCGAGAATCCAGAATCACGGAGGACAGTATCCCATAATTTCTGGGAGGCGAACGGGGAGTGCTTGCGACTGGCTTCGATGCCGGCAAACCAGCTAGGGCTCAAACAGCCACCCAAGGCGAGTGCCAATGAATCACTTCCGGTGGGTTCTAGGAGGACAAGATAGCCCCCTGGCCGGATGAGAGAACGAACATGCCGAAGCGTCTCTTCAAGTTCTGGCATCTGGTGCAGGCTGTTGGTAGCCACGACAACATCATAGTATCCAGCAGTGAACCCTTGCTGGACGGGGTCCTGTTCAATATCAAGAGTCTTAAACAGCTTTTCACCCGGGATAGCCGCAATCTCAGAGCGCACAGTGTCCAACCTCACCATGTCCACGTTCGTCAAAGTGTAGGAGGTGATGTTACCATTCAGGGCCTTGAGGACAGGCTTTGTGGCGTCTCCTTCACCGGCGCCAATCTCAAGTACTCGCAGGTGGTGGTGTTTGAAGCTAATCTGTTTGATCAGAGTACAGAGATAACCGTGATAGATCTGGTATCCTGGAACATTGGAATACAGACTACCCTGTAAAGCCTGATCTGCCTCAAGTTCATCAATAGAGAGCTCATTGCGGAGGAATGGCAGTAAGCTCTCTCTGGCCCAGAGGCAGCGGCGAATCTGTGCATCATCCTTGGCCAGCCGTTGTGCCGGCTTCTCGAGCAGTTCCCATGTGTCTGCGAGCCATGCCCTTTGGCATGTCGCGTGCATTCCAGTACGGGTAGATTGCACGATTTGCTGAGCCCACTCTAAAAGGGCACGCTGGTGCTGGGTGCCATGTCCTTCAATTTGCTCCACTGGGGCAGTTTCGCACAATTCCCGGATGATAAAGAGCGACAAGCGCTCTGCGAAGTTGGCAACCTTCTCCTGATCATCGGTGAAAGACGATGCAGTCCAGATGGTGGCGAGGTCCGGCGTGGCCACATTCCATGTAATATTGGCGAACGTATCCCGATCGTCCTCTGGAGTAGGCTTAGTGAGAGGCGTGACGTGGAGTCCTTGAACCTGAACAATGGCGTTCTTTCCTTCTTCATCATATAGATCCACGTCACCAGCAATGCCATCATCCAAAGCATCAGCAAGACAGGCATCAAATGGTACAGGAGTCTCAATCCCGGAGGTAATTTGGCAGATGTTTGGGTTCACCGTGATGCTACTAATTAAGGTAGGCACATGCATTGTCCAGAGACGACCGTCGCCCGGAGCACCGACAGCGGCAAAGACAGCTTGGAAAGCCACATCGAGCGTGGCTGGATGGATAACCCAGTCTTTGAACTGATACAAAGGTGTTTCTTCGTCCTGCGGGATGACTATTGTACCCTTGGAGCCACCGTTCGTGCGCTGCAGATCGGTCACACCTTGGAACATACCGGTGTATCCATATCCAAGCTCGGCAAGGGATTCGTAGAAATATTCGACGTTAGTGGGGATGAAGTTGTTCACCCGTGTTGGCCTCTCTGGCATAGCATCATCTGTTGACTCGCCAATTGTCAATGCTACTTTACCACTAGCCATGGATGTAAATTCTCCAGAGTCCTTGTTCATGCACGCGTAACAGGAAAAGGATGCCGTGACAAAGTCACTTTCCCGGAGCACGTTGGATAGGATAAATATGGTTTCGATACTTGCATTTTCGTCCATGAAGGATAGCGCTTTGTGGATGCTGAAGTCTTGCAACTGCATCAGACGAATGCCCTCGGTAGGGGCCATCATCTTGGCAGCTTCCATTGCCATCACAGCAAATCCTGCTGCAGGAAATACCATCTGGCCTTGAATCTGGTGACCACGCAGCCATGGCATTTCCTTTGGTTTGAGATAGTTGCGCCAGCGGAGCTCGCCCTCCACCTCGTCGGGTGTTCGCACTCCGAGAAGCGGGTGTCCGGCCTGGGAACGAAGACGGTGAGCCTTCGAGACACGAGTCTCATTCCACACAACGCGGTCGTGATCCCAAGAGTACGTTGGTAAGATCTTGGATACTTCAAATGTGGCATTATCATTGAATACCCGTTCGAAGCCTGGCATGTCAACGACAGAGCTACCTAAGACTGTCCAGACAGACCCCAGCATCGTCGCCATAGCAAGGGCATCGTTCTTGCCACGAGCCAATGTACCGAAGTACGATATCTCAGATCCAATGAATTCTTCAATGGTCAGACTAGCCGGACCCTTCAGCGCGGGGTGAGGTCCAACCTCGATTGCCACCCCCGGCGCTCCACTCGACGCCAAGGCGGATTGTACAGCTTGAGAGAATAGCACCGGCTGAAGCATGTTGTCACGCCAGTATGTGGTCTTCAGTGCAGTGGCCATATCCATGGTGACTCTACCGTTGTCCTCCACAACCGACGAGTACCACGGGCAAGCATCCGGAGCGGGCTTTGTCACCTGAATACCACAATCCGACAATGATTTAACATACGGCTCAGAGCACACACGCATATGGAAGGAATGGTAGGCTGTGTCCACTCTCAGCTTCCGTGCAAACTTGGATTCATCCTGCATGATAGCCTCCACCAGGTCAACAGCATCAGTATCGCCCGACATGGTTACGCTAGCAGACGAGTTACTAGCGGCCAGCTGAGCACGGCCTTTCAACTTTGGGAGACTGCAGAGCTCAACGGCGTCTTGCATGTCGGTGCCAGCGGCAATCATAGCACCCCCGCGGGCAAGGACGGTATACTTGCCACGATAGTAGGCCACGCGAATTGCATCCCCAGCAGACAGAAAGCCGGCGACGTAGGCACAAGCGATCTCACCAGATGAATGCCCGACGACAGCAGTAAATTGAATACCGGCTTTCCGCAGCACTTCAACAACCATGATCTGGATGGCGGTACACAAAGGCTGTGAGATGACGCCCTCCGCGATCCGTGAGACCTCCTTGGCGGCACAGATCTCCGTCTTCAGAGACCACTCAGGACCGTCGGGTAGGTCAGCTAAGGACCTCTCCAGGTCGTCAACGATTGATTCCGCGAACGGCGAAGAGCGAATCAGTTCACGACCCATAGTCGCCCACTGAGCACCCTGGCCGGTGAAAACACCCAAGATTTCTCGAGGGGTCTTGGGATTAACGCGGACACCCAGAGGGTTATTGTTCGTTTGGGAATCCTCTAACGCTTGCTCGATTTGGGATGCGAGTGATGTGAGTGAATCTGCCGCAAACGCAACTCGGAAGTTCAGTGCACTCCGTCGGAACAGAGACCAGGCCAGAGTACCAGTAGGAAAATCGGGGTTTTGGGTTACAAAGGCAAGATAGGACTTTAGCTGTGCAACGAGTGATTTTTCGGACGCTGCCGAAAAGACAAATGTGTGTGGCGACGGGGCCACGATAGAGGCAGGTGCGACAGTAGGGATAGTGACATTTTCAGGTTCGTAGCTCTCGATTATGGCGTGAGCATTAGCACCTCCAAATCCGAAGCTGTTGACACTTGCGCGACGTGGAACACCTGCCGGCAGCTCAGGCCAGTCCCGCAGTTGAACTGGAACCTTCAGGTTATCATAGTAGGGCTCAATAGCGGGATTGAGCTTGCTGAAATGCATGTTTGGGGGGATCATCTTTTCTTGAATCGCCAGTCCAGCCTTCATCAATCCGGCGATACCAGCTGTTCCTTCTGTGTGTCCGATGATGGTCTTGATGGAGCCAACGTAAAGAATGTCCTCGTCACCGAAGGCATCATCAGCCTCACGTTCTGTTGAGAAGAAGGCGCGATGGATAGCACCGGCCTCTTGGGGATCTCCAGCAGGCGTGCCAGTTCCGTGAGCCTCGAAATATTGGCACCGCTCACGGCGGTTGCTCGGGTCCAGGCCAGCGCGGGTATAGGTATCGCGAATAAGGGATGCTTGCATGGCGGAGCTAGCTGTTCTCTGGGTTAGAGCCTGGTGGATGTACATCCAAAGTTTATGGTATTACTTACGCATTGTAATACCAGGGGTCTTTCCGTCCTGGTTAACACCAGTCTCTCTGATGATGTACTCGATGTGGTCCCCGTCGCGAAGGGCTGCAGAAAGTGTTTTCATGACGATTGAACCAACACCTTCACCACGCGCATATCCATTGGCGCTAGCATCCCACATCTTGGAGCGACCGGTAGCCGACAGCATGTTGAGGTTGCTCTCAGCAACAAACATAGTTGGACCGAAGATCAGGTTCGTTCCGGCAGCAATAGCAGCGGAGCACTCGCCACTTCTGAGGGATTGAACAGCCTGGTGAACAGCAATAAGACTGCTGGAGCAGGCCGTGTCTATTGTCATGGATGGGCCGTGCCAGTTGAAAAAATAGGAAATTCTGTTGGAAAGAATACTGCGGGCAGAACCCGTGGCGGCGTAGGTGGGAATGTTCTCACTGTCGCCATAGACTATAATAGCGTTAACACGGGTAAACCTGTTTAGGGTATCTACAAGACTCTCTTACCGATTTGCGAGAAGTCATCACACATTACTCCAACATAAACAGCGGTGTTCGAGCCTGACAGCGAGCTGGTGCTGAGACCAGCTGCCTCTAGAGACTCATACACGGTCTCCATGAGAAGTCGCTGCTGAGGATCAATAGCTTCAGCTTCGCTCAGGGGGATATTGAAGAACTGAGCATCGAAGGCTTTGGTATCTTCTGCCAGGAGGTAGGCAGATCGAACATTACTGGCCCCGTGATAATGGCCATCTTGGTTATAGAAGTTGTCGGCGCGGAAACGGTCAATGGTCCGCTGGACATCACGAGGGTCTTTCAGCAAGTCCCACAGCTTGGAGGGAGTCGAAGATTCGCCAGGAAAGCGGCAGCCGCTACCTACAACGGCGATAGGTTCGTTGGTGTAAGACATCTTGATAATGATGCGAATGCGGTGATGTTGATTTGATGTTTGAGTGTTTCGGCGAAATTCGGCTCTGCTATGTAAAGGTTAGATCGGACAAAGGCTAGTTATACGGACCTGGTTCGTTTGAATGTGAAGCACAAAGGTGTAGAGGTCGAGGCTTTGTGATATGATGTGAGTGTGAATGACAGAAAATAGATGATTGAAATGTACAAAAGACTGCACTGTGTACAGTCTGCGAGATTCCCCTAAAAATGAAAAAGAAAAATAGAAAGAAAAGAACGAAAATGAGATACAATGATGTGTGTGCTTGCAATAGGAAAGCCTTTGTTGGGGAAGACCTCTGTAGAAATACATATATGAGCTGTATCTCTGCACGCGGTGCCTGGCATTAGGGCTGACTTCCGCGTGCTAAGGCTGAGCACGTTGCAGTGGATGATGGCAGGGTTGAAGGGGTCAGGATAAGCCAGGATAGGCAGTAACTGCGACAATCCTGCCTTGCTATCCAGCCTTACCAGGATCCTCACAATTGCCCTTTTGGGAAGATATGGTGCTGACGGTGTCAGCCATTGCTGATTGTCAGCACCTAGTTATCCTAGCCTTCATCCAAGTATTGTTGTATTCAATTATTCAGGATTCAAAAGACCACGCTAATCCGGGGCCAATGTCATCGTTTTGGTCATCCTTGCTTTACAGATCCTTTACCAAACTTAACATCTGGACCCATTCCTCCAACTGATTCCGCCCCCAATATGCTCCGCAACGTTACGCCAAAGGCCAAGAAGCCTGTGGTGGTTATGCTCCATGGCTCTGGTAGCTCCGGTGCTATCCTTAGCATTCAGACCCACCTGCTAGCCAAGGAACTCTCCAAGACGTTCGATTTGGTCTTTCTCGACGCCCCTATCCCTAGTGACCCCGGTCCAGGCGTACTTCCGCTCTTCGCGGATATGCCGGGTTACTACCGATGGCTCGCGCCCGCGCACGTCCAATTGTCGCAAACTCTACGTTTGATCGAGCTTTTTGATGCCGCTCGTCATATTCAGTCACGCCTCGAGGCGCAGAACGTTAACCCCCAGCAAGTCACAGCCATGCTTGGATTTAGTCAGGGCGCCCTCGTAGCTCAAGCAATGCTTGGACTCCGTCTGGTTGGGCAATCGGTGTGGGACAATCTGCGCTTCTGTGTAGCCATTGGATCTGGCACCACGGGCAATACAATGCAGATGGAGGGTGTACAGAACATGGTAGGCACGCTGTCGGCGATGATGGGCCGGAAGGATGGCAAGTTTCCCGGGTACAGTGTCCATGCCACGGGCCTACAGGATTTGTGGTATAAGGATGGAAAACGCATCGCGAAAATGTGCGTCCCAGAAAAAACCCGAGCCATGGATTACCCCGACGGCCATGTTGTTCCTCGTCGGCCAGCAGAGGTCCGAAGACTACTACACGCCATTCAGCAAATTGACGCAGCCAGCCGAAACGATCCAAATGCAACACGACCCCCCGTCGTGGAGTCCATGCCATCAATCCTTGCGGGAGGGAATATCACTGAGGGCTTAGCCGTGCTAGCGGCTAACGGAATACCAATTCAAGGGTAAGACCAATCTCGTGGTCGCTGAATTTCCGTCGCAGGCATGGGAGAGCTGCTGCAGGTCGGATAGAAGTCTATTTACATGTTTCTGGCGTTTGCTCTGGATATCTGGATATTTGCTGTACATAGGAAATGCGCACAAAGGGAAATGAAACAAAGGAAATCCATAAAATCATCATGAATATTGACTCCGTCGAGCATCTGCCAACAGTGAGAGGACCGCATTTGATACTCGATTGCAGTGTATGCTCTCCGGGCCGGCCAACTCTGTGACAAGACCCCAAAGATACGGTGCCTGATACTGGTTAGTTTACTGTTCAACGATAAAGAAAAATATAATACTGACCGTATCCTGCACTGCGCTGTCCACCATGTCCGGCAGCGTCGGGAGACAGGCTAGGCTACCCACACCGGTGCTACTGTCGCTAACATTGCCTTTGATGTCCATCGACTCACTGCTGGAGTCGCTGTTACAGCCTTGAAAATGGCCGTTGGCAATACGATCAATCTCGTCAATACATTCCATGGCTATGAACGTTAGCAATACTCTTTAGCTGATCAAGACCTGAGCAGCTACTTACTGGCACTCTCGATAACACCTTCGCGCAACCCTCGTGATTCCCACGGCGACCAATTACGGCTGCTTTCGTGCAATTCCTGAAGCAGCTTGTTGAGACGCCATCCGCGACTGGCTCGTTGTGTGATATCTGGCAGACTGTCCTTCTCGAATTGCGCGGTATAGTAGGCTGCTGCCATCCGATCAAAGTCTGCAAATCCAGCTGAACGAACAACGTCCAGGATTGTCTTGAAGCGCGCCGTGTTCTGCACAACGGCATTGGATACCGTTGAGCCCGACGAAGGACTCCTTGCAGCACGACTACGTTTGGATGACTCCCTGTTTGAGATCCCTGGTGACGGTATTGATCGTGCAGAGCTACTGCTGCTACGACTAGCTGTTGACGGTGCGAGTTGATGCGAGCGCGAATCATGCGATGAGGTCAAATCCACACTAATTGGGCTGCTTTCCATGTACTGAGCCGGCTGGTTTGAAGCGTCTTGATAGGACGAGCCAGGAGTGGCTCGTAGTCGCGGCATGCTCTGTGAATTCGGTGTAGCCATGGGGCTTCTCAGAACCTGCGACCGGATTTCCTCCAAATGACCCGCACAGGGGCCGGTCACAACATTACAGGTACAAGAAGACGACATCGGAAACAGGTCTAACCCCGGAATGGAGGACAGTGCCTCGCCTTCTGTCACTTGCGGCATCATTGGGTCAAACCCTAGAGACATGCTCGATTTGTGCAAGTCATCTGTCAGGAATGTCGTGTCCATTGTGTGTGAGGAGGATGACGAAGAAGATGAGAAGGGTTGTGACGAAGTATTATGAGTGTTAGTTTTATTGCTGTTGTCTGAGGAGGCTGGCTGTGAGATGGATGTGGTTTGTGGTTCTTGTATGTCATCCATATTCCCTGCGGCAGTACGCTCCTTCATTCGACGACCTGTACTAACGTTAGCGATCGGCCATAATGCATGATGATGCTGATGATCCTTTCTTACGGTGGTTCCGCTGTGCGATTCTATTCTGCAGTCTTCTTCTTTCCATTGCCCGTGGGCTTTGAGATCGACCACCCTTCTTGCGAGGACGACAAGTGGAGTTATCAGCAGCACTAGGGGACGATTGCTTTACAGCGTTTGTACACCCAGCCTTTGAGAGGTGCTGCTCTAAACTGTCGACTACCATGGGAGATGTGCTCTATATTGCTGTTCCATGAAGTTGAATGATTGGCAGTAATACTTATGCGAGTACAAGAGTTGCTGACACCGAGTGGGTCGAGGAGAAGATGGGTTGTTTATAATATTATACCCCGTGATGATATGGGGGCCATTTTTTTTTTATTTCTTTTCTTTTTTTAAAAAAAAATAAAAACAAGAAGAAAGGTGATCCATGCGGTGGATGATCATGATAAGATGACAATGTCGAGAAGTGGAATGTTGTCATTCTTGTTTTTGTTATTATTATTATTTCTCGGTGGGGTTGGGAGAGCAGAGGAGAGAGGAGAGAGGGAGAGGGAGGGGAGGGGAGGGGAGAGGGGGGTTTTTCCATATTGCGGGTTACAGGGGAAGCGATCCATTCCCCAATGCCCCATGCGGGCGGTGCTTTAGTGGGTGTTAGGGTCTGGACTGTCTTTCATGATAGGTTAGCTCGCTCAAAAGTCTATTTGATCCTGCAACTGTTGCGTATTGGGGCCAAAAGGGTTCTTTGGTAATACGCTGCGTAAAACATGTTTTGTTTTCATTTTGTTTTCATTTTCCCTGACTTGTTTGCCTATTTTCTTTGGCCGCCTAGAATTGTATGATCAGTGTGAGTTTCTATTGGTTAGTTTGTTTACAGATTGATTTAGATTGGTATTTAATGATTTTCATTGGAGAATTTCTAACATTCTATCAAGTACTCCGAGTATTGCCACGCTGATGGATCAGTCTGGTAAAGAAGCCACCAAGATAAATTAGTCGAGGGGGCTTGTTCTTGGCATCACCTTCGGTGTAAGACCGAACAGTTGCTTAGCATAGGAATTTCCTAATGCAGGTATCCTTGACGAATTTGAGTTCCACGTGTTGTTCTTTCAATATTCGAACATCAGGGCTAGCCTTATCAGGAAGGCCAACAATTTTTCCCAGATTGACCTCATTTTTTAGGCTCCACTGAGGCTTAGTCATTTTAGCCTACCCGTTCGACCCGTGACCCGCTTGAGTTACTTTGTAGATCCCCTTCCTTCGTTCCATCTCTCTCTCTCTCACATCAACGACAGCATATTGTCTTATATTGTCTCATATCTTGGGCAACGTTTATTCAAGTATCTTTTAAGCATGATAATATTTCTTTCATTTCTCTTTAAATTCTTTAGTTAAATCATCTCTATAATATAATTCCCATGTTCTAGTCCTCCAGGTCTAGAGGCTGGGATGGGGCCGCGTTGGTTTCATGCAGGTGGCTCCCCAACAATTCCCATTAGTCTCTATTCTGTATCAGGTTATTTTTATCATTTTTAGGTCATCGTTACCTTATACGACCGCTGGATTCCCAATCTTACCTGTGGTTTTATAAGGCAGAATCCTTTCGATAACGGATCCCTTACCGGTAATGATCGCCCTTTAAACTCCTGTCTTCTCGGCACTCACAGACTCGCCTCCACCGTCATGCATGTCAGATCATAGATCGAACGGTGGCTTTTTGACTCGTGGCAATGTAACAGTATAACCTGGCTCTGGTTCACGGATGTAGGAACCGGCCCCTGTCAGCCTTGATCTCCAGCTTCTGAAGATCGCCGGCTGACACCTCGGTCAGCATGCTAACCACTAACCATTCAGCCCAGTCGAGTTCATCAAAAGGATTCTAACCTAGTATGGTAAATCCCAGATGGGACAACCGATGAAGACTGCTGTCGTGAGCACTACCACTAATGCCAATTAATATGCAAGCCACAATACCAGCACACTTCTGCGTCCATCAGCAATCTGCAGCATTCAAGAGTGCAGGATTCGATCCCAGGATAGCAGATCTTGGCTGTGATCCTTCGGGCTCGCCGATGGAAGGTCATCGAGTCCCTGAGCCACGGGTCCCTTGACGGAAAATAATTGAAACCCGTGTCACAATTAAAATAAAAATACAGCCTGTCATCCATATCACACCATATCAAACTTATTGAAGCTTATGCTGATGATTCTACGGATTACGGCTGACCATGTCTTCTTGGAATGTTTTGAGATAGCTTTCACTATAATGCACTTTGTATACAGTCCCGGCGTGGGTATAATTATGATGGTTCGGCTCATGGTTGGGGTTTTAGAACAGCAACATCCAATTTCAATCCTCTTTATTATCCACAATTCTCTCTTTGATCCAAACCTCAGATAGCAAACACCATGTTGTTCAAAAAGCCCACTGCTCGTTTTGAGACTCTGCAACTCCATGCCGGGTACGATACACAGGCATATCTATCGAGACAAGTCTAACAAGGAGTAGTCAAAAACCCGACCCCACAACGAATTCGCGTGCTGTTCCGATCTATGCTACTACAGTACGTTTAGTCCCACGCTATTTGGTACTACAGAACTGACAGTCGTCAAGTCGTACGTGTTCAATGACTCCGCCCATGGAGCCCGTCTCTTTGGCATGAAGGAGTTCGGAAACATCTATAGTCGTATCCAGAATGTATGTATAAGCCCTAGTGATGCCTACATGTCTCCCCCTGACGATCATCTTCAACAGCCGACGGTGGATGTTTTGGAGCAGCGTATTGCTGCTCTCGAAGGTGGCGTTGCTGCCGTTGCAACCTCCTCCGGCCAAGCCGCCCAATTTCTGGCCATTACTGCTCTGTGCCAGTCCGGCGATAATTTTGTTTCGACGAGCAACCTGTACGGGGGTACCTACAACCAATTCAAGGTCCAATTGCGCCGTTTTGGCATCACGGCCAAGTTCGTGCAGGGAGACACTGCTAAGGCCATTGCGGCCGGCGTTGATTACCGTACCAAGGCAATTTACGTTGAGACCATCGGCAACCCTCGTTTTAACGTCCCTGATTTCGAGGCCATCGCCAAGGTTGCCCATGATAACGGCATTCCACTAGTGGTTAGTAGCTCAAACCCCTTATTTTTCCTCTTCAGTGAAGAAGCATATCAGCAATTAGCTTAACACAGCTGACCCACTGGTCCAGGTGGATAACACTTTCGGTGCCGGTGGCTATTTCGCCCGGCCAATTGACCACGGTGCCGACATTGTCGTGCACAGTGCCACCAAATGGATTGGTGGGCACGGTACAACACTTGGTGGAGTCATCGTGGATAGTGGCCGATTTGATTGGAGCAAACATGCTATCAAATTCCCTCAGTTTGTTGAGCCCTCGGAAAGCTACCGCGGCTTCAGGTTCTGGGATCTGTGTAAATCTTTAACTTATGCTGTCTGGGTTCGTGCTGAACTTCTGCGCGACTTTGGATGCACCTTGAATCCCTTTGCTGCTCAGCAACTCCTGCTGGGCTCTGAGACACTCAGTCTACGCTGTGAAAGACACGCCAGCAATGCCATGACTCTTGCCCGCTGGCTTGAGAGTAACGAAAACGTTAGCTGGGTCTCGTACCCTGGTCTTGAAAGCCATCCTCATCACGAGATGGCTAAGCGTTACCTCCAGCGTGGGTTCGGTGGTGTCCTGGCATTCGGGGTCAAGGGTGGAGCAGTCGCTGGTTCTCAGCTTGTCGACAACTTCAAGCTGATTTCCAACCTTGCCAAGTATGTGTTCAACCCTCAGTTTTCAGCCACACGACTAACCTTCTTTTCTACAGTGTCGGAGACTCTAAGACCTTAGCCATTCACCCATGGTCGACTACCCACGAGCAGCTCTCGGAGCAGGAGCGTCTGGACTCGGGTGTTACAGAGGATGGCATTCGGATGTCAGTGGGTACGGAGCATATCGACGACATTATCGCTGATTTTGAACAATCATTCGCGGCCGTCCACGCCGCAGCTGTAGAGAAAGCCTCCTTGACCAATGGGACCACCCATGAGGACACCCACATCCGCATTGCTGAACAAAAGGCCTCTCTGGCTAATGGCCTGTCTAACGGAGGGGCTAACGGATTGGCGAATGGCGTGGCGAATGGCGATACCAATGGCGATACCCACCACTAAAGATAGTGGTTTGCTCTTGTATATAGATATTTGTTTCTTGGTTTGATATCATGTCCGGTTGCGGTACTCATTTTGAATTCGAGTTTGAAGATTATTTATGCACTTCTGAAGCATGATTCCAAGATGAATAGCCAAGGGTTGGTTCCCACTTTCTCATGGGAATGGTTGACCCACCCTGCAGTCATTAACTTTCCTCTGGTCACCCACACAGTCGACTAAGTCATGCTGCAGGGATCGACAGCACCGGAAGCCGTAAGGAACTGGAACCCTGGGGCCACGCGAATGCAGGAACCTGCTAATGCTGCTCAGGGCTGCAGCTGCAAGGAACATGGCCGATCGCGAGCGATGTGAAGATTTATGACTTTGTGGCGTGGAATCAGGAACCTGGCCAGAGATCTGTGTTGGGTATAAAAACAGTATGCCTTTACTGAGGGAAGTCGTTCTATGTTCACTAAAACTGTGGTTTGCTCTAATAGTGATCTTAGCTGGATTATATGTTCTTTTATTCAAAACAAGTTTTATTGTCACAAGTCAGCTATGATTGCAAAACATTCAACCAATGGGGCTTCAGATTATATCAAAATATCCACGCATTCTATTGCACCGATTCTCTGGGTTGTAATATGCAAAAGAACTCATAGTGGCTTTCCGGGTGGTCGTTACGGGTTGCGGGTAGCAGCTGTTGGAATGTTAGAAAGCATATGGCAGCCACATAAGCACATACACACCTTATACTGGCTCACCAAAGTCGCCACAAGTTTATATATCTGCATTATGGCGATTCCTCTGCCGATGCAGCCTCGGGTTCCAGCACTGAAAGACATATCGCCCGCATCCATTTTCGTCCTGCGTGCCACATAATCCCCTTCTGTTTCACCCTCTCGCCGGCACCATCGCTCAGGACAGAACTCATACGGTTGCTCTCCAAAGGTCCGCACTTGCACCGAAGCAACACTCGGCTTGATGCCGACCACAGTTCCTGGGGGTAGGTATACATCCCCTGGGAGGATCAAGCCTTCGGGCCCGACATTGCGACCGTTAGGGTTAAAACTGCTAGCGTCTCGTAGCCGGACGCCCTCGCGCACTAAACCTTCTAAGAATGGTAGCCCTTGAGTCTGACGCCAGCTTACTGGGCAGCTGACATTGGCCCTCTGCAGCTCCTGGTACAGAGTCTCTTGAGCTGCTGGGTGAGCGACTAAATATTTCAGCACGTTGTTGATCGACGTGGTAGAGGTACCGACCCCAGCCACCACATTTACCATACAGTGAGTGATGATCTGTTCTTCAGTCATCCAGTCGGGGTATTTCTCCCGCGAGGCGACGAAGTGGGCCAGAATGTCTGGTTTGAACGTCGTCTCGCTCTTACCTTCGTCCCCGGCATTCGCCTGTTGCAGCCTCTCCTGTACTTTTTGCTTGGTCAGAAGATGGAAGATGGTGTAGCTGTGTGCCTTGACCAGACGGACAACAAAGCTAGCAATGTCGTGTAAGATGGGCATCGGCATAGTACAGTTGATATATCGATGGAGCATCTTGGCTGACGACGGGTTAGACACCTCATCATTCACTCGTTCTTGCAACCTACTTTGTTTGATTAGCCCCACGGCATCACACTTTTGTTCCAGATACCCCAGGGGTTGAGCGTAGGTCATGTTCCCAGCGACATCGTAGACATCTCAACATGGCCGGATTCCGTCAGTATCCCGTTCAGCTACCGAATCACCGGAGCTTACAGTAGTGTACCCATTTACCAATATTGGTTTCGGGGCTTTCGTTCTGCAACACTTTAAACAGCGCATCCAAGGTATCGTCAATGCGCGGCTCGTACTGCACAATCGTCGAGACGGAATATGCATTGGCCACAGCGCGGCGCATGCGTCCGTGGACCTTGCTGTCGCGCACGGAAAAGAGATTATCAGGGCCTTTACCCAACGGTTGAGCAGCGCGGATCAGTTCCGACTATGCACATCGCATTAGAATGTCCATTCTGCAATTACTTTTCCTACAACCCTGACATACCTTGTTCAACGAAGCCTTCATGCCGTAAATGGTCTGAATAGCATCCGGGTTGCTCACACTGACCCTCCGGGGTCCCACCCGGACCACATCCCCATACTCGCCATGCAGACGGCGCAGATAGCACACATTCGTGCCCCAGTACCACTGTGCGTACAGCCACGCATGCAAGTTCGTATAGCGCGCAAGAAACGGTCCCGGGATGTGGTCTAGACCGGCAGTATGGCTATGAATAACCAAATAGATGGTAAACGCGACGATGGCGATGCCCGTAAGGCCAGGCACGCCTAGGGATTGCGATAGGGCGTCCCACGCTTCTTTGGCTGCCATTCTGAACTCTGTTGATATGCGGTTATTTTTCCTCGCGCTAGGATCCACGAAGTGGAAAACATCGTTTTTGAAACAAGTTAGGCCTGCCGTGGTATGGACCGTGTCACCGGAGGCTGTGTCTAGTTCTGACAGATTGCTTCGCCATTGTTGGGTGGATCGGGAAGCTGACTTTGGTGATCGTGTAGGGCTGACATGGCTGACATGCTGACATATAAAAGGCGATGTGCTGACTTTTTTTTTTTTTTTTTTTTTTTGAAGAACCATTCTTTGTAGATGTCTGCAGAACTGTCTACATATAGATTGAAGGGTCTTTTGTCGTTCAGTTAGACCATTGTCAGTGGATTGTTTGCTGTTGAGTATGTGCTGCCTAGGTGTGTACATAGTTTAGACTATCTGCCGAACAGGAAGTATCGAACTTTTCATTAACAGCGTATATCTTGCGACCTGTGAGCCTCACAATATACAATAAGTTTTATTTATTTATTTGATCTGTAAAGAACTGGGTAATGTCGTGTCATTTGGATACTCGGGATGCGACCGAGTAACCCAATTATTCTATTCAACCTGTCAATTTATGATATGAATACATATAAATATAAACATACAGCTTATAATGTCTTCAATGAGATAAAATAATCGAGAAATAAGTCAATTAGCATAAATGATCGTTGCCTGTTGTCTGTACACCGTCCACACAGTAGTACACAAGTAAAGTTGTGAGAGCCTTCGCAATGAAAATATATTTTGCCCTAACTTTCATCAACCCTGAAGAACCCCCCATCCAACTACCATACCTATTACTAGTAGTAGTAACTTGAACCTTCCACTCTCTTCCAAAACCCCACCTATTATTACACACATCTAATATTCTATCTTAAAAAAACCAACCCCGCACAAGTGGCATCTCTTTGTTCCCTAGGCTTCAGCAAAACCCATCCAGTCGAAACCAACCGTGCAACCCATATCTCCCAGAATCCATGATAGCGTAACCTAGCCCCTCATAATGAGAACGGGGGTTGAGTGTGTCCCCGCTGATCCGTGGTATAAATAGGCTTTCTTCCCTGGTAAGGGGTTCATCTGTGCATCACTTCTATCAGTACAGTATATATCGATCATGTCTTATACTCGGAATAACAATGTACGTTCCCTTATATACTTGATAGGATATTCAGGTACTGATCCTTACTAATGTATTACTAGAGCTCGAACCGGGATTATGATGATAGTTACAGTGTAAGTACCTGCTCTTCTATTGGATCTGGATCTGGATCTGGATTTGGTTAATGGGTATCTAGTCATCCAATCGCCGGGACAATGCATACGAGGTACATTGTCTGCCTTTTCGTGATAAGTGGAAGCTAAGAACTTCAGTCGGGTCTAGGTCGTGATTCATCTGTAGGTTCTCAACCTACCTTACAACACAACCTCACTAATAATCTACAGAAGAATGACAGATACGATGTAAGGTACACGATGCCATTGATATCCATCTACTAACACGCTCTAGTCAAATCATCCCAGAGGATCGGGCCATTCCGATCCCCATGAGAGATATTCTCACGACACCTCCCACCATAGCAATCAGGGCTTCTTGAGCGACTCACAAGACTCGGGTAGATGCGACGATGCATACACCCCGTT
The DNA here is from genome assembly GCA_009193465.1 of Aspergillus avenaceus. NCBI lineage: Eukaryota > Fungi > Ascomycota > Eurotiomycetes > Eurotiales > Aspergillaceae > Aspergillus > Aspergillus avenaceus. The sequence goes on along the minus strand of ML742087.1, from coordinate 63,486 downwards.
TGAAGACACTCATGGATCTAAACATGGGAGCAGCCATTCCAGGGATGATCCCTGCAGCTCAAAGCATGGCAACTACGGTTCCGGGGATAGCTATTCCAGGGAGGATGAGAACGAGGGGTATACTTCCATCGGCGAAGGGACTTCCCCAGTTACTCTGGCAGTTCCTACGGCTTAAGAAATGACAATCATGGTCCCAGGAATGAGTCCGGTCCTAACCATCGCAACGATAATCGTGGTTCTTTCAACAGCAGTTCCAATAAAGGCAGCCATGGCAATGACTACCCCGGACAGAAAGATAGTCATGGAACTAAGAATGACAACTACAATCCACCCAACAACCATCCTGGCCCTCATCCAGGTAATCATTCCAAGAACGATTACAATCCCAGCCGCCCAAACAAACACAGCTATGAGTCTTTTGATAACCCGACACAACCCGGGAATATCTCGCAAGGACCGAAGAATGATACCTACAACCCTGCCCCTCATCCAGGTAATCATTTCAACGAGTACAATTCCGACCGCCGTAACGAACACAGTTATGAGTCTTTTGGTAGCTCAACCCGACCTGAGAATAGTTCTCACAAATTGAAGAATGACAGCTTCAATCCATCTAGCCACCAGCCTGGCTTTCATCCAGGTAACCATGGGTCCAGGAACGAGTACGCCCCCAGGAATGACGACTATAATCCATCCAGCAACGCTCCTGGCTCTCAGTTAGGCAATCACGGTCCGAAGAACGAGTATGGAACTGGCCGCCCTAACCACCATAGCTATTAGTCTTTTGATAACTCAACTCGACCTGAGAATAGTTCTCACGGATTGAAGAATGACGGGTCCGGGTCGGCTGGATATAACCCTAATAGTAACCCTGGGGGATATTCTCGTGGGTACTAGTGTCTGACTGGTGTACTTGCTCTTTATTTCTTGTTAGGTATGATTAATGGATATTTATACTTGTTGTAGGTTCTTGGTGAATAGTTCGACTGCGTCAGTGTAGCTATAAACTCATCCACAGGCTAATAATACAATCATAGAGTCTGCGTTTATTCTCTATACAGCTGGCCATCAATGCCGGACGTCATTTCATTATGATAACAAGAAAGGAAGAAAATCCAGGAATATTGGACATGTCGTATATACCAGTGTCTATGTGTGCTGAATCAAAGTAACTCCTAAGAACCCGGAACGCCTTCCGAAGCACCCGGTAATTCAAACCTGCGCCGAATGAGGTAAAGAGCGTTCTGTTCTTTGGTTTCCGCCATCTTATCGAACTCGGATGAGGTTTGTCGTTCGAGAGCCTGTTCCAACTCCTGGGCAAATGGCGTCACAGAGAATCGCCGCGAAGTAGGATCATAGGTCCACCAGCGGTTGAACTGCGTGTCGTCAGTATTAATCTATAATTCTGATCCTAGGGTACAAACCTTGGCAAGTCGGACTCCCAACCACAGACACCGATATATTCTAGAAACACTCAATGATTCGCGCTCGACATTACGGCCCTCTTCCTCGGACGGACAGTTATCAAAGAATGATGGAGGGTAATAGGCATGACTCCAGACCTGGCCGCGGATGAAAAAGTCCTCGGGTAGCCATTTGGTCTCATCTGATCTAGGGAAATCAATTCCTTCGATCACGTTGAACTCCATCTCAGCCAGATTGTCTAGCCAACCCTCCACCATTTTCAAAAGAAAGTTGTGTTGGATGATGGTGTTTAGAAAAGCGACAATTCTGGTCCAGGGAACCACAGCCTCGGCGCATTTCATCCCGCTTGTAGTAAAAGACAGACACCAGAGGAATGCTAGAGATATGTGGATTGCGGGGAACATGTTCATGTTTCCAAGATGGTCAAGCAGAATGGAAAGCGTTTCGAAGGACAGACAGGAACCGTAGACCAATTGCGAAGGATTCTTCTGGGCCCCGAGTGCAAGAAACTCCGTCACAATTGTGTTTGGGTCTGTGACGGCGCCCCATTGATCGGCAGCAGATGCGTAGACGTCGTCGATCGGTCTTGGTGGTTGGGCAGCCAGCTGGTGAAATTCAGCCGAAAGAAGAGCATCGGTTTCACCGTACTCGAGCATAGCCGCAAAATTCGTGGATGAAAGATGGATGCCCTGCATTCGAAAAGACACCCCCAATCGTGGAACATACTTGTGCAGGGAGGTCAAGAACTCATCCGCTGATTTAACAAAAAACACTGCAGGATTTTGGGTAAACAGGTACCCATGGGCAGAAACAAAAGCAGTCGTGACATGAGGATAGCTAATCACTCTTGGACCCTGCAAGAGTGGGCTAAAGAAGCGAAGGATACTTACCTTGGTCCGGGGGAATGGACGCACACTGACTAATGATTTGGTGTAGTAGAATAATTGCTGGACAAGATCAGGACGGGCTAGCACTCCCAGATGGTGTTGGATTCGGCCGACATCAGGATTTTGGTCTACCGCTTTATTGTACCAATATCGCGCAATTCCAGCCCAGATATCATGGTCCAACAGGCCACGTTCTTCTATGACCACGCCGTATCTTGACAGATCCCCAAGGCACTCGATCCACGTATCTTCAAATTCCGGGACAGTCTCTAACAGCAGCGTCAACATGGAATAGGCCAGGTAGATGAAAGTCAGCATGTGCTCAAGCGAATCAGGAAGCCGACGGTGTAACAACTCGAGGAAGGCCTGGATACCGTAGCGCCACATACGGGCCGGGACATTGTACTTTTCGGGGGATTTTCTGAGGACTGTGGTCGCCGTCGGATGCTGAGAAGCCATGAAGAAATCGTGGTGCTCTTGTAACAGGGTTCGATGTAAGGCGATTAAAGCCCGCCATTGCTCACGGGATAATTCGGTGTCTTGCGCAAGCTGCTGTTTGACGATCTCTATACACTTCCTCTCCACCATCACCAATCCCGCGTAAATTCCTCGGACCTCATTGGTCAATTGATCTTCTGTTATAGGATGAGTTTCTGGCTGTTTGAAGATCCCGTGTGATGCTGTACCTCCAGCTACCGTAGAGTATCCCCCATCATGTCTCCGCTCATAGACCGAGCTTTCTCTTGATTCGTGTGGTACGGGCGTAGAGGCTAAAGGGCTCTGACCACTGCGTGCGCTCTGAATATTCGGACTACGCGTCGGAACGGGGCTGGAACCGCTCGGGGGATGGATCTGCAAAGACCCACCACTGTCGCCCAGATTATCCTGGGAATTAGTAAAGGCGCTGTATAGACGATTGTCGCTGCCGCTCATCTGAGCCTTTCCGATTCGGTTCTGAGTGGCGGTTCGGCTGATCGGGCGTACAGGGGAGGCACCGGAAGGATCCCGTCCACCTTTCCGTCTCTTAGGAGCATTGGGAGACGCCCATTCAGTATCCGGGTCACTCACACCGTCCGCTAAATAGCCATTGACCACGTCCCCACTAGATTCGAGTCTCTTCAAGAGGGACGAAGTAGTAGAGTGACGCGCCTGGTTGGTCGTTGATGAGCCTGCTCGAGACCCCCCATCTGAAGTGATCGGTAACGGTGACCCCCTGGAATGAAAGTCAGAGTCGTGAAGCGGAGGTGGCATAGTTGCGGAGACAAAGCTAGTTCGGTAGTGATGATAATACTTACTTCGAAAACTCGGTATCAATTCCTACATTAGGTGAAGAGAAGCGCTCCTCTTTGTTAGAGTTCCGCAATCGTAATGAAAAGGATTCCCGATCATTGTTATCGTCATTCATTGTATTTGATAATAACATCGACAATACGTCATCTGGTTCCATTAGCGGGTGAACTCCACATAAGATATCATGTCCCCAGACAGAAGTCGAATGAAATCTGTTGTTTTCTTTCTTCTTTCTTCTTTCTTCTTTCTTCTTTCTTCTTTTTTCTTTTTTCTTTTTTCTTTTTCTTTATTTACCAGGTAGCGTACCAAAGATATCAGATATACACAAAACGGTATCAGATTGATTGTGGATGAGGCTCTTTGGAGGGAAAGATAAAAGGTAGACAAGATTGGAATATAGAAGAAAGAAAACGCTTGGTTGGTGTACAATGACATCAGAGTCACAGGATTATGAAACTTATATTGATACCAAAAGAACACAATCACCGGCTTACCTGGGGATCCACGATTATTATTTATGAGGGTAAAACAAACGAACGATGTGATATTATGAGTTAGGCAACTAGCTTCATCTTCCATCCATCTGCCTAGTAAACGACGAAGATTAGTTATTTTTAATTTGTTTTGACGAGGATCCGGTGCATTGAACACGGAAGGGAACCCACAGCTCTGAATAGAACACGCAGTGAGTCAAAGTTGGGTCAAAAAGAAATTGATCAAGTAGTGAAATGATGCATGAAAGAAGATCCGATCATGATGGTGACGGAGAGAAGCTGGTGAAGGCGGAGAGGGGCAAAGAAAACTGTCCGAATGGGAAGAAAAAAAGGCTGGGGTGTGATTTTAACTTAAAAAAAAAAAATAAAAACAGAAAAGCAACCCACGCAACAGCCACCTCCCCATAGTCAGCCCGCCTCTTAGTTGCCTTCAGACAATATCGGAATCGATCTTTATCGTTGACCTTTCGAGGAATTCTCCTTTTTTTTTTTCTTATCTTATTTTATTTTATTCTATTTTATTCTATTTTTCTTTCTTCAACTTCTTTATTTATTTTCATTATCAGTTTTACTATTATTTTTACTATTATTGATTGATTAATTGATTAATTGATTTCTTCATTTTCTAGTTCTGTATTTTTACATTGAATGTTCAAGGTATTTGTGCAATTGAGCTCAATACCGTACAAGTCTATCTCCCGTTTTCATGGAACCAACCGGAATTGCAAAATAAAGCCACACTTCTTTTTTGATGTGTGGCGCCAGGTTTACATGACGCAACTGTCTAGAAATCACTTGAATTTCATTTCAGTACTGAATATATTGTACATTGGATTTTCATCTTTCCTCAAACCATGTCATTTGTGTATTTATCTTATTCTATAGTTCATTTCCTATCATTTTGAAATATAACCATACTTCTCTAAAGATACTATTAATAGCGGGTGTCAGAAGGCTGTGCTCTCGACAAATAATAAAAATAAAATAATCAAATAAAATAAAAAAGGTCTCAGTCTAGATTGAGGTTAGTTGCCTGACGGCCTAATATAGCCTGCCGAAAGGTCACGGGACATCTGATTGGCTCTCGCACCGTCACTCGCGCCACTCGCTCTGCATCAAACTTGCATCCCTGGCTCCAACAAACATTAGCGAGCCTCGAGCCTCTTGTGGGTACCAAATCCGCAGTAGTTCCGGATAGTTCTTTGTTATGAGTCTATTCTGCAAAATGCCTTACCGTCTGCTCTATAAAAGATCGACCTAACCGGCCACGTTGTTGTGGACCTCATTACGGGGTCTGATGCTGAGGCCGATGTTCGCGTCAGCTTACTCTCAACAGATGCTCAACCTTCACAACCAGCATGCCAGCAAATACCTCCGTTCCATCTTCAACGGGTTGCCTCTTGCCAAATCAACTGAGTTAGCATCGCACAACTCGCGCCAAGTCAGTTAGATGCGCGCTCGGGGCATCTCCTGTTCCCCTCGTATACCTAAGCTCAGGCATAGGCTCAGTTGTTCTTCAGGTCTCAGAAGCCGAATAATGCAGCGAAAAAAGATGGAGACAGTTGCCTTCCCTTGCATGGACACCGCTTCTTTGCCTTTCACCGGGTTCGTTTCTCTAGAAACTGGCCGGGTCTACAGCAGATGATACTATCGCAGGTTCCGTGTAATTGTGTAGAAGGCAGCATGGGCATAATGGAGTTGTCGGCAGCGATTCTGAGTCATGATACGCATTTAAATACCTCTTTTCATAATGTCTTTGGTCGGCGGACGGAATTATACGCCTTAAACCGTTAGTTAATAGAAAGGCTGCCAGCTTAGGCTGATGAACATGAGCCTTGACAGCTTGTCAACTCTAACTCATCATGCTAGGGGGTCTTGACTCGGAATCCAACATCTCCGGGCAGCGGAACTCACAACACCCCAGAGTCCGCGGAAATAGGGTCTAGGTTTACACATCGGAACCTTGGTGAAAACATAATAAGCCTGGCCGCAGACGAGATCCCGAGCTCGGCCGATTCGGGTTTTGTGGATTCAGCTGTTGGCATAACCATAAACTCAGCATGTTAACTTTCATTAGTGGTGAGCTAGAAATGGCTCGGTCAACGGTCGTCCGTTCGAAATGGATAGACTCCGAACTCGTGGATCTAGGACGTGTATCTTCGCACCGCTTACGTATGTATTGCTTTATAGAGCCCATATCTCCAGCCACTATGAAACTTGCGAAGAACCTGCCAAGAGATCAATGGTTTCAAACATACTGTAGACACTGCGTGTCGTAACTGTCAAACTATACGGGACATGCAGGATACGCATGAAGAACCTAAAATCAGGCAGATAAATATGTAAAATAAAATAATCAATAATTCAAAAATGAAATAAAGGCTTACGTTTGATATGATTTCGTTGGTACACTAAGAAAACTGTGGGGAGCCTTACGAACCTTTGCAGTTAAGAAAAAGGACCCAAAAGTCCTCCAATGATGGTCCCCGTACCCGCATAATCCACTAACACCAAAAGGACAAGCTGGCGACAGGAACGTGTCGGAGATATGTCCGCCTGTTCTCCCCCCTCACATCGCCTTCCCTTCCATCTCAACTTCTCTTCATGATGCTCTGTTTCGACCGATCGCTTCGATCTCCAGGATAATACCCCCTACAAGACAGGTTCCGTGTCGGATGGCTGGCCAAGCCCGGTCCTTGTTCTCGTGAGCGCTTAAGCCCACTATTCAATCCTAATCCATTCAATGACCTCAATCGCTCGATCAATCCCCATCATGTCGCAAGAACCATGGACTGAGATCTGCGCTCATTGCGCAGATCTCATTTCGAATATTCCTCCCACCGTGCTCCTCAGTGCGCTTGTCGCAACGTCTTTAGGAGCCTTTGTGCTTGTTAGTGTCTTCCGTCCCACTCGCTATATTCTTATTCTCGACGTTTCTCTTATTACACCTACAACCTTTTACCGTCGATTAGCGAGCATTGACTTACTGACACTGAATGTGTATAGGCCTACTTCGTCCTATTCATAGTCGCCCCAGTGCCCCGAGAACCCTTGCCAGAGGAAAAGAAATACCGAGCTCTATCGAAGGATGGATCAATTACGGAGCCTCAGCAATTGCCTTGCTGGCAGGAATCCCTCAAACGCACCAATAAGGCACCTGACCACTCCGCCATGGAACAGCCAGACCTGTTCATGTCCGTAGTGATACCAGCCTACAATGAAGAGGAGCGGCTTGGAGGCATGCTGGAAGAGGCAGTGAACTACTTAGAGCGGACGTATGGAACTTTACGCGATACCGTCGATGAAAACAAGGCAGAAACGACAACTCGGCAGCGGAAACCGGTCAACGGTCATGTGAACGGCCACGCGACAAGCGATACTACGCAAAAAGGCTGGGAGATTATCATTGTGTCGGATGGGTCCAAGGACAAAACCGAGGATATAGCTTTTGCGTTTGCGCGAGACCACCAACTTTCATTACATCCAAAGGGTTATGCCGGGCCTTGGACCCCAGGCACCCAAGAAGGAGTGCACATACCTCCCGGCACGATCCGAATTGTGACCCTAACCAAGAATCGCGGCAAGGGGGGCGCAGTCACTCACGGCATGAGACATGTTCGGGGTCAGTACGTGGTTTTTGCCGATGCCGACGGAGCGAGTGATTTCCAGGACCTGGGCAAGCTGGTCTCTGCTTGTCAGGGAGTTGAGGATTCTGAGGGTCGCGCGGTTGCAGTAGGCTCCCGGGCACATATGGTTGGAAGTGAGGCTGTGGTTAAGGTAAGGCTTAACCTACCAAGAACCCTCGTTACACATGAGTCAACGCTAACCTGTTGCACAGCGTTCCAAATTACGCAATTTTCTGATGCATTCGTTCCACTTGATTCTGTGGTTGTTGACACCTTCCCAGACAGCCACCATCAAAGATACCCAATGCGGCTTCAAGTTGTTCTCTCGGACATCATTACCCTATATTGTCCCATACATGCATTCGGAGGGGTGGATTTTCGACGTGGAAATGCTCATGCTTGCTGAATTTGCGAAGATCCCCGTGGCCGAGGTTCCCATTGATTGGAGGGAGGTAACCGGAAGCAAGCTGAATGTCCTTCGTGACAGCATCGGGATGGCCTGGGGGCTGGCAGTGCTTCGGGCTGCATGGTCACTGGGCGTTTATAGACGAACGTGAATTTCCCCATTTAGAAGGAGTATCAAGGAGAAAGAAAAGAAAAGACAAGAAAAGCAAGCGAGTACAATTACTGGATTTCAGCGTTCCCTGTTTATACTAAATCATAAGATTTTGCCCTTGTTATCTTGAATCCTATATACCGGTTTACCAAGTGGCGAACCGGGATTGAGCACGATAAGAAACAATGACGTAGAGAATACATATAGCAGACTAGATACTATGTACAACCAAACCTCACTGAATAACATAACTCGATAATATAAAACCCTAACTAAACTCCCTCTCTTCCCTCAAAGAGAAAAAACCAAAAATAAAAAAGAAAGAACAAACAGAAAAGAACAAATAAACTTTCCAACAAAAAAAAAAAAAAAAAACTCTTCAAGATTTCAAAAATAAACTTTAATCATCCCCTGAAGCCGGTTGGTTCGGACCGAAACTCGTAGAAATCAACCTTTTCTCGGATCGGGGAACCACGTTAGGTTCGCTGACCGGATAAAACAGAAAAAGTGGTGTGATACAGATTTTTTTTTCTTGGATTTTTGTTTTGGAATTAAAAAAAAAAAAAAATCTTAAGATGTGTGTGTTACGAACAACACATTGTTCATTCTCTTACTTGGCATGAGCTGATCTTTATACCGACTATGTCCGGCTGACTCTTTTTTTTGACATTCTCTTGTTTTTTCTATTATATGCCGTACGATCTCGGTTTTTTTATTTTTATTTTTATCTTTGGGTGATTGGGGACTTGTTGACATCAGTTGATACTTGTTCTATGATGATATTTTAGGGTCTGGAGTTCTTTTTTTATCTTTTTATTATTTGGTTCTTATATACCCTTTTATTTTCATCTTCATCTATTTTCTATTGTGACGAACCCTACTATACGATATACAAGTCTACAAATCTGCAAGTCTACAAAGTAACGCAAAGACCAACACACTCAAAACAAAAGAAAGGCACCAAGACAAGAGAAGAAGATGGACTCTCCTCTCCTCCGTCTCCCCCTCGAAATCCGCCTCATGATCTACGAATACGCCCTCGACGTTCCAAACGAATACATGGACCGCCCCCTAATAGTAGTCAACGACCGCGGGCCCTCCTTCACAGCGCGAGGCCGCTACCGCGCCCTCTCAATGTGTCCCAGCTGGCCGAACGAGAACGGCAAAGTCCGCAGCCTGCTCAACGTGAACCGGCAAATCCACGACGAAGTCGAAGACTTCCTCTACTCGCACAACACCCTCTTCTTCCTCAACTCGTTCAACCTGGACCGTCTCGACGCCTTCCTCGACACCCTCAGCGCCACCGCCCGCAACCGCATCCGCAGCGTCGGCTTCGAGGTCTTCTTCTTCGTGCATTCGCAGACGGGCGTGCCTAAGCGGTTGCTCAAGGAGTATGAAAAGGCCGGCCGCATCCTCAGCGAGAAACTGCCCAATTGGTCCAGTGTCGTGTTTTATCTGGATCCGCGGTTCTATTTTCCCAGTGCGGCGGTCGGGGGGCGCGAGCTCTCGGCGAGGGGGGTCTGGTACCTGGCTACGAAGTTCGGGGCGTTGAGGAAGGAAATGCAGTTTTTTGCCCTGCCGGCTATTCATCGGCATGTTATGGTTGAGGCGGAGAGGAAGATTGCGCTTATGAGGAGGGGGTCCGGGCAGGGACGGGCTTTTCTTTAGTTTCTTTTTTCATCTTTTTTTTTCCCTTCATTTTTTCACATCTTCTGCTGCATTTTCTGTCTTGGTTATTTTTGTTGATTGGGTGTTCACTGGACTTGGATATGGTTGGATGGTGTTCTGCGCGATGACGTTAAAAGCGTTGCGGAGTTTGTCCCTTTTTCTTTTAGCCCCCGTTTTTAGTTATTCACGTGCTCCACTTTTTTTCGGCTAGGGTTGCAATCGGCTGAGGCTTTGCATCGAAACTTGATTTGGCGTTTTATTCTTTTTATTCATTCTCTCATTCCCTCGTTGTTGTTTGTTTGAAATGCATTGTATGTGATGTTATATAGACTGTACTATAGACTTATCCGGATTGAATATCTATCTCTTGGTTTTGCCGAAATGGTCTGTCAATAAGATCAAGCGATCAGATAAAAAGTTTGGGTGGATGGTTTAGCCTGAATAGTATCGTATGGTATGATCTAATAAGCTTAGTGTATATATACACAGGGATGGAATGATTTCGGTGAATTAAGCCGGGGGCAAGAAAGAGGCAAACAAGACCCCCTGAACAATAGCGTATACCACCATATATGCAACGGTCATGCGTGCGTACGAATACTGCTTGGGGCTTTCAACCTGCTGGTCAACACGCCCTTCGACCAGGAGGAAAGCAACCCACATATACCACATTGGATAACCGGATGACATGCGCGTAATGACTTGGACGTGATGGTTTAAGAATGTCAAAACAGCCAGAGTGATCTGAGGAGCTGCCAGACTACGCAATAGCCTTCCTGTTAAGTGCGTCTGCAGCGGCATTTGCGTTGTCGATGCTTCTGTTGCATGCGCGGCGTCCGTAGTCTTGTTCGATGCGCTCGTCTTCATGCTGAATGTCCAGAGCGCAGAACAGGTCATGATGGCTATCATTGGGGCGGCCAAGGCGAAAAGTGGAACATTAGATAATGTCCAGTAGCGCAGAAAACCGTTATTCCTGCAATGGTTAGCAAGGTGTATGTATACGTTGATGTAAAATCCACAAACCAGTAATGATCCTGCACGAAACTGTAGATACTGGGGAGAGTCTTATGACACCAGGGTCTTAATCCCTCGTTTTGTGCGGGTACGTGGTGGACGCAGTACTCCTGATAGGCAAGATATTGTGGCACCACGAAGCCAAGGCCCGTGCAAACACCAGCTATTCCGACAGCGAATAACCGACGGATTCGGACGAAATTGACGCCTGCAGTGACCATCGCGTACAAGAGTCGGAGTGCTTCCTCGAGCAGAATCATCCCGTTCAGTAGACCATTGCTACGAATAATCGTGGACAATCCATACATGATGCCAGAGAGCAGTATCGTGGCATCCTGGAGGGCTGTGGGGGGGCCTAACGGGCTAAAGCTCCGCACGAATAGGAGGGATCCTGTGAAGCTCAATAGGGCATGTGTGCTTTCTCCGTATGGAGCGGATAGAAAAATCCCTGCAGGTGAGCAGACATGCAAGCATGCGGCAATGAATGCGAGCTTGCGGCCTGGGGCTCCGGGGAACACGGCACGTGCTATACTGTATAGCACCAGAACAGAGATGCCATGGGATACATGGGAGATGGCGATAGCAGCAATATTTTCCAAACATGCATATTCTGAGCCAATAATGCGTTCAAGAGCTGATGGCGTTAGCAGCTGATCAAATGCGGTCTCTGAGACGTCGCGCCTCACTATTGGTAGTCGATGCAATGAGCTTCGCAAAGCTCAAACTAAATGCCCATTCTTGCTCAAACATGTAACCTCGACGAGCTGACTCAGTGAAATAGATAGCGTCCCATCTGGTCAGCTTGGTTGAGATCAAGCTCAAGATCGCCGACAACGGTCCATGGTTATGAGCACTACACTCGGCCAATGTTGTCGAGGTGTCATAACCAGGACCGGGGCTAAACAGCGCCAGTGTGAGTAAAAAAGCTTTCCAGGATGTGAAGATCGCCAGTAGGGAGCGACATGGTCGCCGAAGTACAGCTTGACTTGACCACATACTTCGGAGTATGTGATTGATGTCAGAGTCACGCTGATTGGACCGAATGCGTAAGAGAAGGGGAAGTTGCGGCTACGGCGGACGGTAACAACCAACACCGTTTTGTTATTTTCTTTCTTTTTCTCCATCACAAGATCACGGACGTTCTCCATCTGGAATTCTGCATGATGCTCGCCACTCAGGTAGATCAGAGAATATCACTATCACAAGCCAGCCAAATAAGAGCGTGTGAGGGGTATCTTATCATGATTGGATATGCCGCCGATGAACATGAGAGAAAAGGATAATCATCCCAAATAACGTCATGGAATGCCTCGTGATCCCCACGGATGTATGTTTCATCTGTATTATTCGCGCAACGTCATATTACATTCGGATCATCAATTAATTAAATAAAATAAAACACTAATAATAATAAAAATAAGAATAATAAATGTAAGAATATAAATTCAGCTCCGAGGGAGTAATAAATATCCGAAGTTACACCATATCAATCGCTGTATTGGCAACTAACAACTGACAAGTAGAAGTGCAAGCGGGGGAGTTAACTGTCCATTGTCTAGGGTTAGCTTCAGGCACTCAATGATACTTGGTTGCCAGTTGGCTGGGTGGAGATTAGGAAATCTGTTTATAATTTTCTTTATTTATTTTTTTTTAGTTCTTGATTTTTTTTAATTCCTTAATTCTATGTATTTTCTTTCTTTTATTATTATTTTCGGTTGAAGAACAGTTGACATTATCATTTAATTAATTACATCACTGACAGTCAGGCGCAACATCCACTTGTTCTTCTACGTTTGGTTGCCTTAAATCTCAGCATCGCCTGCCACCCATTTTCCTCAAGACTCATTTATTGCTTACTTTTGTTACTGACCTTTTTTCTCTTACTTTCTCTCCTCTCTTGCCGTTTTGCCCTCGTCTTCTCTTCCCACCTGCAGGGAGCAAAAGAACTACTGTAGATTCATCATTAGTCGGTGAATTATCCCTTCATTAACTGGTGACAACTAATTCCCATCTTTTTCTTTTCTTGCATTTTGCCACTTCTTGTAGGTGGTCCCCTGGTGGGTTCCGTGGTTCAATTCGTCGCATCATGGGGAAGATCCACTAACCAAACCACACGTCACTTGTTCATGTGTGTCAATTGAAAATGTAGCTAATAATCTTGTCAGTACCCAATTTTTTGGTTCAGCACCGCTTTTCCCCCTGTGCCTCTTCCCCTCTCTGATCCATCCCTTTATGAGGGGAGATCAGCCGTTTTCGAAAGAAATCCAAGTCAATAAAAATTAAACTCTTACCCCCCCCCTTGTCCTCATCTTTCTCAATTTGCCTACAATCCCCGTCACCATCATGAAATCATCAATAGCCACGAAAGTCCCAAATGGCCATGGAAGTGTTTACAAAGAAGTGCGCTTCTCGCCGACAGCAACTCCTATTCGCCGGACGCAGTCGGTTCCCAACGCCCATGCCGCTCATCAACTAGACACGCTCGCTTCCACAGGGGACTCCTCGAACTTGAGTGCAAGTTACATGGAGCAAGCACAGTCGCTTCTGGTTCGTCAGCGGGCCAGCTTTGACAACGAGCGGGCGCTTTTCGCTGAAGAACGACTGTTGTGGGAGAAAGAGCGGCAATTTCTCAAACTGCGGATTGCTGAATTGGAGTCGGTGTTGCAAAGCAATGAAATTGATGTTCAGCTGTCGAGGTCGGTGCTGACATTTAAACAACCGTTCGGCCCACAGCCGCCGACGAACTGGTCCGAGCAACACAGTGGCACCCAAGTGTGGGAGGGTTCTAGCCCCGGCAGTCGACCCACCAGAGTCTTCCCTGAATCGGAACACACAGAGAGCCACAATCAATTGGAGCAAGGGGGCACTTTATCAGTTCCAGCACCCTCTCTAGACGCTGCGCTGTCGCCAAAGTCACATGCGGCCGATGGCTTAATGACTAGAGTGTCGGTCCCCATTGAAAAACTGGATAGCAAACTCGATGGTATCAACTTGAAGTCGTCCGCATTACCCCCAGAGGTTGTCGCTCGCGTCATGACCCCTCCGTCACCCTCCCCCCAGGAGACCTCTCCGTCAGCAGTCTCCGAAAAGGCATTAGAACGTCGAAGCAGCCTGAAACTGAAGCTTTCGGAGTTGAAACGATCTGAAAGAAATCTTGTCAGGGATGCCGGGCACACCCCTATGGCCCTGATCGATGTTGATGTGGAGACGGAGCAGCCTTCTCCCAGCGAAGGGCCGGCGAAGGAGGAAGAGCCCCTTACTCCGGACGCGCCGCGGCAGCCTGCAGAAAACTCCGAGTCCTACTTTCCCGATCTCCCTGACGATCCAGCCCTGAAGGGCCCTTTGTCCCTACTCAATGACGAGGATCACGACACTGGTTTCCTCAGGGAGCTCGATCAGAAGCTCCTTGATCAAGCCAAGCAGGCCCTTGGATACCCCCAGGAGCCGAGGATCCAGGACGCCGACGCAGATACAGCAAGTCGCAGTAGCCAGGAGCCAGAGCTGAAGTTCAAGAACACCACGAACTTTGGCACTGCATTTGGGAAATCGAGTTTCTAACGGAAATAAAAGTTTGGGCGAACTGGTGAACTGGTGAACTTACGGCGGCTGTTTCTTTTTACATTTCCGGCGATGTATTGCATACGTTGTCGCTTCATTTCGTTTTTTATATATAAGGGACAGGCGCTCTATGCATATTATGACTGATGATGTATTTTTTCCATCTCCATCTTCTCCACGCAAATGGAAATCAATTTACCAACCTTTTCTCGTATTCACTAGGTAACACCAATAGGTCCGCGCCCCTTGCGTCGAACCTGCGTCAAATCTCAGATCTAGATCCCTATCTTATCTCCTTCGCCTCACTGCATAAGCTTATGTCTGGCGGCTATACAGTTCCTGCATCGGTGTATTTGACAGGCTGGATCCAGGCCTAGCCCTTGGCTATCCAGTCCTAGAAGGGGTAGCCCTTGACTAGCCCTACAATCAAGATAGTATATAAAGGCCGTTCAATGCCTTCATTCCAGCATCATCAAACATTCTTTACTTACAACTACAATCATTCTACATACAATCACTCTATCATACATCATACAATCGTTCTCTACCAAACACCCCACACTCTCTACACCCAAATCAGTCCAACTCCAGAAAAAAAGATGTACACCATGCAAGCCCTCCTCTGCCTATTCCTAGCCGCAGGCCCAGTCCTCTCCATCCCACTGTCCCAGGTACTTACCCTAAGGAAACCAATCCCAACTCCAAAAATATATATATATAATATAAAATAAACTAACAAAAAAAAGAACCAAAATCTCCCCCGCCAAATAAACAGCAACACAAACGCCGGCTCAAACTGGGACGTGTCCATCCCCAACGGCCCCTCTTACACCAGCGACACCTCGGCCTCAACCCACTACACTGAGGATTACCTTCCAGGCCAGAAGGGCTTCTCGGCTGGTTCGGACGTGTCCGATTCAACTGATGTTGCTATACCGGGTGGGCCGAGTTATCATTCGAATGATTACGTGTATAGTTCTTATGAGGAGGCTGAACCGGAGGCTGAACTGGTTCCGACGTCTACTTCTACTTTGACTTCGACTTCGACTTTGACTTCTACTTCTATGTTGAGTTCTACTACAATGTGGACTTCTACTTTTACTACGCAAACACCAACTGAAAAGCCAGTCACCGAGACTCCAGCTCAGCCCATTCTGCCTCCCTCTCCCTCGCCGACTCCTATCCCATCCGAGGAGGTTACTCCCCCTCCGGCTGAGGAAGTTGAAGAGTGTCCCGCTGAGGAGAGTGAGCCTGAGCCTGAGACTGAGCCTATTCCAGAGCCAGCTTATACCTGCCAATGTGGGGTTTGAGGTATTCTTGAGGGTGTTGGGTGTTACATTGTTTTCTTCTATTTCTTTTGTGAAAATTGATGTGGTCATATATTGTATTTTGATTGTTTTTGTATTTTGTATTTTGATTTGTTGTCTTGGTTAGTATAGTTGGTAATATAGTTGTATACTTCCTATATGGTCGACGTAGATTAGGTCTATTGGAGGTACTGTTTATATTAAGGAAATTCAGTCTTAGACCTGATTAAAGTTCAAGCTCAACTCCAATTCATGCCATCATAAATATAACCCTCCACGCCAGAGAACGATGAACAGACGAAACCCCAAAGAAAAGATGGACTAGCTCCCGTTTAGATCAAATTAGACGCCCATGGTAAAGTCATGCTCAATACCCGGTGTCACGCTGGCAACGAACTTCAAGAACACAACCAGATACTGATCGACCCGGATAGCGACCTGGTCTTCTTCATCGTGCTGCAGGACCTCCCATTCGTCCCCGCTGCCTTGTTGCTGCTGGTGGTCGGCCAGGGAGAGCGCCTTGATGTCGTCGACTAGGCCCTCCAGGCCTCTTTCAGGGGCCTTGTGCGACGGGTCAGACTGGGCGTGTTTCAGCTTCTCGCGCCGGAGCTTGAGCGCTGCGTCGGCTCGGTCGAGGAGCGTTTTCATCACGGAAGCGTGGCGGCACGGGTGCACTGTCGCCATCTTCACGTTGCCGTCGTACCAGGGGAAGTCCTCCAGGGTGACGGTTTTGTCTTTGTAGTCGCCTACGATATCCTCCATCATCAGCGGTGGGGGGAGGGGCTCCGACGGCGAGAGATAGCCAGAGAGGTAGAGACGAGGCGTGCGGTAGAAGTTGGCGTAGGTGATGTAGAGGTTGTAGGTCCGTGTAGGCCTTGTGATATCACGTTAGAGTGAGAAACCACAGAAGAGAGAAAAGGACATGACGGGGTCTATAAAACCGCCTGGTGAGTGAATAGAGGAGCAAACATACTGTGTGGTGCCAGATCCCCCGACCGGTTCCCTGATGATAGCCTCCTCATCATCATCTTCATCCTCCATATCCGGGATCTCCTCCTCTTCCTCCTCCCGTTCGCCCATGTTCCCTGATTCATCCACCGTCCGTACATCGCCTATCCGATTTTCTTGTCGAGCTGCCGAGTCCTGTCCGCCACCGGTCCGAAGCCATCCATCGTCGTCATCCCCGTCTGCCCCGGCGGACAGCATATCTCTCACGATCTCATCTTCGTGGCCCGCATCGCCAGCGAAGTTGTCGTTCAGTCGGCGGTGGCAGGGCACGCCGCGCGTGATGAGGAACTGTTTCCCGGGAGGCAGGTAGGAGACACGTTTCGCGGGAGTGGAGGCATCGGCCCAGGACCAGGATGGAAACTTGTAGACTAAATAGTCGCCTGCGAGGACGAACTCCTCGGGGGTGATCTGACCGCTGTTGCGGAAGGTGGAGGTGCGCGATACGGGAGCCAGACGGTCTCTCCAGGTGGAGAGGGTGGAATGGAGAATATTCATCGCTCTCACGAAAAGAAGCTAGTACGTTGGAGTTTATTTGGTTGATGTTAGGGTTGTTGATAATGCGGTATATAGAAGGAGGCAAAAAGGAAGGGGAAAGCTCCAGTGATCGGAGCAGCTTATCAGTTAATGTGGCGGTCTACTACTATTACCGTGGCACGCGGGGTATAACATATCATGTGGCTGAGTCAATGTCATTGATCACGACCTACTAAATTTATCATAATTATTTGTATTTGTTTTTTTTATTTACTTACTTGTTTATTTATTTATTTTCATAGGTTTATATTATATTGAAATAAATAGAGCGTATTGATAATACATGTAAGTTCTTGGTCTTTGTCAAGACCAATATGTTCAATCCACAAAAAGGCCTTTGAGGCCACTTTCGGGGTAGGTTGCATCATAGAGATACAACTCTAACGGAGGTAATACCCGCTCCGTCTAGAGTCTGCTTGCAATAGACCGCAGCCTTTCGTTCCGGTTGGTCCGATCGAGACTCGACTCCTAGATTCATTCATTTTTCTTAGTTCGATGCGATCGGAATCGAAAAAGAAGTTCAGGGCGGTAGTAGGGCTCCGCAGGGCAAAATATATGCCAGTATAAATAGACATGCGCATAGTATCGTCGCATATCTCACTCGCCCTCTTCCATCATTCTTCTCCTCTCGATCTCTGCCTCGACATCATCCTTGACCATGGGTATCGTCCGGCCTTTCCACTTCTCCATCTCCGCCCGCGCGAAGCCTTCCATACTTCTCATGGCCACCACTAGGAATCCAAGGTCTTCCCGGTCCACATCGAAGACCTCCCACCACTCGCCATCAACCAATTTCACCCCGACTTCCCGCGCTGCCAGGTAGATGGCAGACACGGCGAGCGCGTTTGGCTGGTGTGTAACGTACATCAATTGTGGTGACATTAAACCCGCGTTAAGATGCTCAAAGACCCTCCGTGCGACATCAGGGGAAGACACCCCTAGGGTTTGTAGATAAGTCAAGGCGATTGTGTGGGGCAGGGCAACATGGGTATTGAATCCTAGCGTTTGCAAGATGACCGACTCGATGTGGAGTAGTACCATTCGCTGGCTTTGGTAGCCTCCTTCGGACAGACAATACGTCTCGGGAGCGGGCTTCTCTAACAGCCCTTTCGGATTAATGAACCATAGAGGCGAGGCATCTCGTGATAGTAGGAAATTGTAGACATTCAAGACCGACCGAGGGGAGGTAGGTTGGAAGGATAGCTTAGCCGTCATATACAGAGCTGCCGCGGAAACATCCTATGTAGGACTCTCAGTTAGTATCGCTGCCCTTTGCTTCTACATGGTTATCACAAACCTTGGCAGAGTAAATTCGAAGACTCCCGCCTTCGGGGCCCATCCAAAAGCGGGTATATGTCACAATGGCCTGCGCAATAATATCTTGCGACAGCCGGAGAAGCACACCAGCAGCTTGAGTAAGTTGCGTACCCGCGAAGCGAATGGAGGTCTCTAATTCCGGAGCAACGCCATCAATCGCCGATGAGTGGCTGAATAGTTGTTCCGGTGTTGCAAGGGCATTGGACAAAAATTTTAGCCCAGCTGAGGAAGAGCTAGTCATTTGGAGCGGATTTGAGAAAGGTATCTAACAGAAAGCAAACCCGATGTTGATCTATGTCAACGGCTTCGACTTATGACGGGGTCATTCTTTTGCGATATGGAATCTTACCTGACCGCCTTGGTCCGGTAAGGTGACTAACCCGTTTTGACACACAGTATCGTCATTTTATGCCCTATATCCCAGCTTCAAGGAAGCTAGAGATCAAATGAAACATATAATATAATATCATATTAAAATATAGAATGGTAAAGGTAGATTATACTATTGTTATATTCTAACTTATATCTCTATGGCTAATTGTAGAAACTTTCTTTGTTGATGTGATCGCTCTTAACCCTGTCCGAAGTATATATATCTCGGGCGACCTATCAAGCATACTTTCTTGTACCCACCAATATGTAGTTACCATCGCAAGTGCTACTAGTACCGGCAAACCTACGACCAATAAGATTTTTTTTTCTAAATAGTTTTAGATTTATATGTTCAACAAATCGAGTGGATGAAACACCTCTGTTCCTGATACATTGTGAAACATCCCGAGTCAAGGTAGGACGATCCTCAAACCAACCGGCGTTGGGAAGGTTGACTGTTTGAAGAAGTGGATGTGTAGATGCTTCAACAACTCATCATTCGTGCATTGTAGAATGCAGATCGAAAGTCAAATATAGAATCTAAAATGTAAACACCTTGAAGACCAAGCATTGGTGTACAGAAAAGGTGTTGAAACATCAACCTGGATTGTGATAGAGCTCCCGGGACAAAGAGATCCGATTGGTAATCATTGGCAATAATGACTGAAATTGGAAAGGCAAATTAATGTGGAATCCTTCAAAAAGTCGAACAAAGAAAAATGAAAGTGAAAAAAAAGGGGGGAGATTATTTGTCCTGAATTTGGATATCTAGGAACCGAGGATACTGTACTGATTTCATCCATGGGTCGGGCCTTGTAGCTTTCCCCAGTTATTCTCAAGGTGTGTACATAGTTACTCTTGCATACACATAATACTATGTACATAAGGAGTAGCTAAGTAGATTACCCCTCAGTTCTCACTGACAGTCTACTCCATCTCTAGTCCTTGGATTGTCAGGCAAGAAATTAGGGTTGATGGTTCTACTTTATCTGCCACAACAACGTCTCATCCTTTGGGGCCGTATGATTGGTTGAAAGGCTCGGAGGGGGTCTGATCAACGGGCAGATAATCTTACGGCTTGAAACCAGGCCTGGACTCTTTCTTCCTTCTCTTATTGCAGGCAGTTTACTTGACATACATGCATGCAACTCTATACTCCCTCTGCGGTATCAGATTATCAAACCTTACTCAACAGATTGATCGCAGAAGCAGAATGATTGACTTTCATTCAAAGCAAACCAAACTAAACTAATTCATGTACATGACGTCGTGGAATGAAGTTACGGAGCTGAGGCAAATTAGTCTAATAATAAACAGAGATCAACAAGCCAATTCAAGCGCTCGAGTCCTGTCAAAACTAACGCGTTACCTGCGAAATGTGGAGCATGCAAACGAAAGCTGTTCAGCCACCGCATTTTCAATTTATTTTGATTTGATTGTTTCCCTGGTCTACATACCAACCCCTCGATATTTCCACGATTCACCGTAGCAGAAATTTATTTCCCACTGAAGAACAAGATCTCAAACCCATCTGAATCACACACACACACACACGTTTTTTCATTTTAGTGCTTTAAGCTACTGTCCGTCACTTTTCCATCCCCGCTCTCCAAAAAAAGAATCAAAGTGCAAAGATCTTGAAAAGAAAAAGAAGAAAAGAAAAAAAGAAATCCAACTTGCATAAATTGTTGAGATAGGGGCACGTGCGAATAGCGAGACCTGATCAACTATCGCTTGGCGTTTGGACCAAAATCCCAAATCCAATCTACTAAAAAGTTCTCCGTGACAATCGCCTTCAATCGGGCTTTAATTATTGTTTCCTCCTGTGTCACTATCATCTTTGATCGTTAATTATTTACTTTTGAAAGTTATATACTGCCCTCATTTCCCATCGAGTCCGAGTGATTTCCCCACTCTTTCATATTCGACAAGTAAAGAGAGACCAACTTCTGGGTCTCAGGAGGTTCTAAATTCCACTTCTCCTTTTTTTCTTCTTTCCCCCGACCAGCTGTCTGCCGTGCGTGACCGTGCATTGAACTAGGCCTATCGACGTGGCATTCCAGCCCTGGTCCAAGTGGTGCGACTGGTCGCATCCCTACATCATTCCTAACCTCTTGTCCTCCCCACGCCCATCCCTTTTCTACCGTTGGCCCAGTTAAGCTCGAGTCTTTCCCAAAATTATGGTCCAAGATAACGACCATTCTTCAACTACTGCCACGTCCGTCATAGACGCTTCGAATTTCCCCTCGATTAATTCTCCGACTGAACGAAAAGACTCGGCTCAGCCCTGCAATGACCCTCGGTTGTCCCACCACGGACTCGCGACTTCGTTAGCACAGACCTCGGACGTTGTTCCGCCGCAAAAGCCAACCCACTCTTTCCACCGCCGCGCAAATACCGAATACATCGTTCGTCAAACCCCCCTGCCGACCCAACAGCTTTTTGCCGACCAGGCCAAGACGCTTGAGGATCTAAACGACAAGGACATAACCCCACCCGCTGAGAATTTCACCCGGAGAAAACTTGAAGAAGGTGCAAAGCGTCTGTCAGGCTGGTTCCAGGGGAAATCGGAACCGGTCAATCTGGGAGTACACCATTCGGACCGAGACTCGACCAAAACCACAGCCATGGATACTCGCGATTTGTACGGAGTCCCACGGGTCACTCCTCGAGCACAGAAACGCATGACTGCGCCGTCTCCCCTGAAACAAGTCACTTCCTCGAGTCCGTTTTCATTCTTTGGCTTGAAGCGTCAGGACAACAGTTCACAGCTGCCCGAACCCGCAGACGATGAGCTCCTGAACCTAGACATCACGGCAGCCCTGTTCCCAACTGGATCCGGAGACCTCAATGACCAGGAAGCCGTCGATGTCCTGAAAAACAACGCAGAACTCGTTATTAAACGGTTGCAGGCAGCCTATAAGCAAAGAACATTCGCTTTGCATGAGGCTCTCGCAGAGAAGAGTGAGAAGCAGGAAGAGCTCGAAGAAACTCGCACGCGCGTCGGAAACTTGAAGGTTCAATTGGATGGCATGGCCGAAAAGGTCAACCAACAAGAAATAGCCATGAAGGCTCTAGCAGAAGAATTAGAAGAAGAGAGGCAATCACGCCAAAGAGAGGATGAAGCGCGTATGCGCAGCATTCGGCTCATCAGATCGAGCGACGACGAGAGCGTCTCCGATATAGGAGGCGATCTCCAAACCCCCAAACATAGTATGAAACGTGCTAGCAATGCCACCTTTGCCAGCGACTCGGGCTTCGACTCGGGCGACGAAAGCCTCGCAGAAAGTGTCTTCTCGCGCCGGGACGGCCACGAGTCACCCGCTTCCACGGTGGCACCTTCTCCTAGTGTTTCTCAAGTCACATTGCCCGCTCCAGTGTCAACACCTCAGAAGGAGCTTAAGCCTCAGCCACCTGCAACTTCCTCACAGACCTCAACCCCCCGTCAATCGGCATATGATCGAGTCATCAAAGGGATCGCAAGCCACTGGATGAACAATTCCAAATGTGGCATTTGTCATGGAGTCCCATCCTCAGAAGCCTGGAGCGTTCTGGGGATCTTGAAAGAAGAAAACAAAGGGTTGAAGGAACGACTGGGTGAGCTCGAAATGGTGATTGATGACTGCCTGAGCATGATCGGCCCTTAGATGTCGATAGATATCCAGAGTTTCTGAACCTCTCTGGTTCGTGATTACCCAGCTACAGCGTCTAAGAAATCCAGACATTAACGGTGACCTTGCAACGGTTCATGCCTACGACGGAGATACGCTTTTTCTTTTATACTACCCATTTCTTTTGTTCATTTTGGATCTGCGTGGAATGCAATGCTATATACTTATGATACCTTATTAGCTTACACTTGGAATAGCCCATCAACACAATAATGGAAGATAGATTCTGAGATTTTTTTTTTCTTTTTCCCCCTTTCTTCATTTCTTCATTTTTTTTTTTTTTTTTTTTTTTTTTTTTTTTTTTTTCTTCATTTTTTTTTTTTTTTTTTCAATCTTTAATTTCATTGTAAACCGTAGTGTTTAAGGGTATTTTCCGTATAGAGAGGAATCAAAATGAGAATAAATGATAGGGTAAAAATCGAATTGCGGAGGAAAAGCGACCAAGTGGCCTTAACGGGGTTTAGCGCGAATGAGAAAGTGGCCAACTTACTCTCAACTCAACTCAATCACTCATCTTCCATCATTTCCCTCCCTTTCAATTTCCCCATCCTTCCTCTTCTTTCTCTTCGCCCTTTGTTCCTCTTTTTTTCTTTTTTTTTTTCTTTTAATTCTTCCCTTCGCTCCTTCAGCTGGCCTTTACCAGCTTTCTTTTCTTTTTCTTTTTCTACCCTTTTTTTACCCTTAATTCTCTAGTGTTTTGGAAAGCCGAACAAGCACCATGAGCGGACGTGAGTCTTCCTCCACGCGATCGCGACAGCGCTCTATCTTCCATCTCAATGGCTCGACAATTACTGATAATGGCATCTAGTTCGCTTCCTTGATCTGATTAAACCGTTTACGCCCCTCCTCCCGGAGGTGGCAGCTCCGGAGACCAAGGTGCCCTTCAACCAAAAGTTGATGTGGACTGGGGTATGTGGCTTGGATGCTTCGCAAGAAAAGCTTTGAAAGTTGACCGATTGCTTGCAGTTGACATTGTTGATCTTCTTGGTCATGAGTCAAATGCCTTTGTATGGTATTGTCTCCTCGGACACCTCCGATCCTCTCTACTGGCTGCGTATGATGCTGGCCAGTAACCGGGGTACCCTGATGGAATTGGGTATCACCCCCATCATCTCCTCTGGCATGGTTTTCCAGGTATGTACAAGGACAGATCACCTATCATTTTGCGTGCGAGCTCTCGCTAACTGGGTTTGCTCCTAGCTCCTTGCTGGTACCCACCTCATCGATGTCAACCTGGACCTCAAGACCGACCGTGAACTGTACCAGACCGCTCAGAAGCTTTTTGCGATCATTCTGTCCTTCGGCCAGGCCTGTGTGTACGTCCTGACTGGCCTCTATGGCCAGCCCAGCGACCTCGGTGCTGGTATCTGTGTCCTCCTGATTGTTCAGCTGGTTGTTGCCGGTCTTGTCGTCATTCTTCTGGACGAGTTGCTCCAGAAGGGATACGGTCTGGGAAGCGGTATCTCCTTGTTCATTGCCACCAACATTTGCGAGTCCATTGTCTGGAAGGCTTTCTCGCCCACGACCATCAACACTGGCCGTGGCCCCGAGTTCGAGGGTGCCATCATCGCTTTGTTCCACCTGTTGTTGACCTGGTCCGACAAGCAGCGCGCTCTCCGTGAGGCCTTCTACCGCCAGAACCTTCCTAACGTCATGAACTTGCTGGCTACTCTCCTCGTTTTCGCCGCTGTCATCTACCTGCAGGGCTTCCGTGTCGAGATCCCCGTCAAGTCTTCTCGCCAGCGTGGTATGCGTGGATCTTACCCCGTCCGTCTCTTCTACACCTCCAACATGCCTATCATGCTCCAGTCCGCTCTGTGCTCCAACATCTTCCTGATCAGTCAGATGCTGTACTCTCGCTTCTCCGACAACATCCTTGTCAAGCTCCTCGGAGTCTGGGAGCCCCGTGAAGGTTCCGCTCAGCTCTACGCCGCTTCGGGTATTGCTTACTACATGTCTCCCCCCCTTAACTTCAAGGAGGCTCTCCTTGACCCCATCCACACTGCTGTCTACATTACCTTCATGCTGGTTGCTTGTGCCCTCTTCTCCAAGACCTGGATCGAGGTCTCCGGCTCCGCCCCCCGTGACGTTGCCAAGCAGCTCAAGGACCAGGGTCTTGTGATGGCTGGCCACCGTGAGCAGAGCATGTACAAGGAGCTCAAGAGAGTCATCCCTACCGCTGCTGCCTTCGGTGGTGCTTGTATCGGTGCTCTCTCCGTTGCCTCCGACCTTCTCGGTGCTCTGGGCAGTGGTACTGGTATCCTCCTTGCCGTGACGTAAGTTCCTCTTTGCCACAACCTGATAGCTTCTTTACTTACATCTTTCTAGTATTATCTACGGCTACTTTGAAATTGCCGCCCGTGAAGGCGACATTGGCTCCGGCCTGAAGGGCCTTGTTCCGGGTAACTAAGCCGGAGTTTATTTTGATGAGCAGCATGAGAAAGAAGGATTGTAGTTTCGATACGCTTTGTACTTTTTCTGTTCATTCCCGGGTGATGCGCTGCTGCAGCTATGACAGGGCTCCTATGTTGGATGTATGTCTGTTATCGCGTGTCGGTGACGTCGGAGTTCGGGACGAGTAGCTGCAGCTGTATATAGCACCAGCCTGGTTTGTAACCATATTCTATAAAAGATCTTCCAATGATATCTAATTTGCTGTGCCACGTTCCACTTAAACAACGTAAACATGGAAATTTTGCATGCGCTGCAGGATACTATATACGAGGGGTATAAAATACACGTGGGCGATCGCAAAACAGTCTCATAAGCGAATCTCCATCAAGTTCTGTAATCACCATTAATAGTCACATATTCATGACTGAAATCACAGAACCAAT
Source organism: Aspergillus avenaceus (assembly GCA_009193465.1). Lineage (NCBI taxonomy): Eukaryota > Fungi > Ascomycota > Eurotiomycetes > Eurotiales > Aspergillaceae > Aspergillus > Aspergillus avenaceus. The sequence continues at coordinate 37,922 of ML742087.1, read as the reverse complement.
AAGCCGCTTCCTCCCCACCAAGACCCTGCTCACCCTTCTCTCCACCACTCAAATCAACCACGATCTCGAGATCCTCCTCCTGGAGAATAACACTAGCACGCTCCTCATCCACCTGCTCAGGCTCCCCATTCACCAACAGCTTGAGCACAGGACTCCCATCGACCGGCTTAAAGCTAACACTAGTACGCTCGGGCACGACCGTGCCAGGCGCCACACCCTGCGTATAGCCAATCGCGCAGAGAATGCGGCCCCAGTTCGCATCGCGACCGTACAAAGCGGTCTTGACGAGCGGGGAGCGCGCAATAGTGGAGGCGATTAAGCGGGCGGAATCGTAATCGGGGGAGTTCCGGACGCGAACGGTCACGAACTTGGTGGCGCCTTCGCCGTCTCGAACGACGAGCTGGGAGAGTGATTGCGTGAAGCTGGTTAGGATTTCTTGCATGGCGGTGCAGTCGGGCGTGGAAGGGGTTACGGGGGTTCCGCCGGCGGCGCCGTTCGCTAGGATTGCGATCGTGTCGTTTGTGCTTGTGTCGCCGTCTACGGAGATGCAGTTGAAGGATCGGGAGATGGAGAACTTGAGTAGGGAGGACAGGGCGGAGGGGGCGATTGGTGCGTCGGTGCAGAGGACGCCCAGTAGCGTGGCCATGTTCGGGTGGATCATGCCTGCTCCTTTGGTCATGCCTGCGAGGCTGTAGGTGCGGCCTGGGGAGGAGGGGAGCGTGAAGGTGCGCGAGAGGAGCTTGGGGAATGTGTCTGTTGTGCAGATGGCGCGGGCCGTCGTGAGCCAGGCTTCGTGCGTGGAGGAGACGTTCGAGTGTGCGGTTGGGATTTTATCGAGGATTTTGGAGATGGGGAGGCTGGTTTGGGATGGTCAGTTCTGAATGGGAGTCATGTAGATATTGGGATGGTACCGTTGGCCGATGACACCGGTGCTCATGACTAGGGTGCTGGGGTCGGTGAGACCGTCGCATTCGTCGACCTTCTTGCCCATGTTCACTGCGTCCTCTAGACCTCCTTTGCCGGTGACGGCGTTGGCACAGCCTGAGTTGATGACGACGGAGCGGATGCCTTGGCCCTGGCGAGACTGGATGATGTCCCTGCTTGCTTGCACGGGCGCGGCCTGGAACTTGTTCGTGGTGAACACGGCGGCGGCCGAGCAGGGCGTCTCGGAGGTGATCAGGGCCAGATCGGGGAACTTGGTGTTGGAGGCCTTGACGCCTACATGGGTGCCGGAGACGAGGAAGCCCTTGGGGTATGACCCGGACGAGGGAATGTACTTCATCTTGGAGGCGGGGATGGCCATGTCCACGGGCGCGGAGTAATTGCGCACCTGGCCCTTGACCATCCGCGCGAACGCAGCCATGGTGGCTGTCGATTGCACGGGGGAGGCCATTGAATCTGGAATTGAGCAGCGTAATCAGTACCCTGGGAGATTGTCAAGAGGTGAGGGTGTCCTACAGCACGTAGAAGGTAGAGATGGGGTTCCGAGGACCGGTTGCGGGGAGAAACGATTATATAGATGATAGGCTTGAAAAATGACTCAGAAACCCAGCCAATGGCTGAAACGACTCAATGTCGTTGCACTTGATCCCACAGCACCAGCACCGCACCTCGTTTTTAAAACAAAAAGTATAAACTAAAGCAAGAACTGGACCAGACGATCCCAATCTGAGAGAAAGTATCGGGACAAAAGATCCCGGATGGTTGTATTCCAACGAAACAGCTCCGATACCGCGGAAGTCGGAGAAATAGTCGGCCCATTACATTCATTACATTGAACTCAATCGCGTTTCCAGACGCGCCGAGAAAAAGTCACGAGCAAGAGAGGACTGTAAGATTAGGCCAAAATTCCCTGACTCAGCCCTTGCGTTTTGTTTTTAATTTTAATTTTTTTTTTTTTATTTTGCTTGATTCATTGGTCGCGTCCGGATGGTATTTCCTTCTCCATTGACGATACGGGTTGGTCTGCGGCAATTACTGACATGAAGCGCAAGCAACCAGATTCCGGGGACGAGCGTCCTGTCTCGACGCCCAAGAGACAGAGGACTGTGGATTTCAGTGATGCGGTGAACGGACATGCGAATGGGGATCTTCCCGCCGGTGCGTCGCCATCGAAGCGGACCAAGACAACACCCAAGAAGCCTAGTGCAGTGAAGGAATCCGGATTGAGGACTCCCACGCATAAGTCCAAGGCAACGGCTCTCTTTTCGACTCATACAAAAACTACAGCTCCTGCTACACCTTCGAGAGTGCGCAATGCGGACCGGTCCGCCAAGAAGAAGAGCGCACGATTGCTTCTAGAGCAAGATGACGACGATGTCTGGGACGGCGCGGATCGCCTGGCGGAGGAGATCTTGGAAGACGAGAATGACACGACAGCTGCCGAGGACACCAATGGTGTAGTCGACACAATTGAGCCAGACACAGAAGACGCGAGTAAAGCAGCCACAACGCCAAAACGTCGTGCGGGAAGACCGAAAGGCGCAAAGAACAAGCGGTCTCCGACCCCCGAGGGAGAGCTCCCGGCACACGAGCGATACTTCTTCCAGAACCGAGCTGGACCGCCGAAGACATCGAACAACAACCTCAATAAGGTCACCTTGTTGACACACGAAGACTATTTCGAGAAAACGGCCCAGTACGCGGACCCCTGCAGCCAGGAAAAGGCATTCTTGCTTGATCTACACCACCGGTCGTTCTCGCAGTGGAATTTCGAATTCCACCAAGGATACAATATCTGCTTGTATGGATATGGTTCGAAGCGTCGGCTGATGCAGGATTTCGCCGATTGGATGTACCACAAGCATGGCCCTTCTGCTCCCCCGTCCATTGTGATCGTGAACGGACATACGCCGAACATCTCCATTCGATCCATCTTCGCTACAATCGTCACTGCTGTGCTCGGTGCAGATATCCCCTCAAAACTGGGTGCCCAGCCGATTGAAGTCCTTGAACTGCTCCAGTCCGTGCTCAATTCGCGATCCTCGCAGGGTCCAATCACCGTTCTGATTAATTCCATCGACGCTCCTCCTCTCCGCCGAGCTGCCAACCAAGCTTTGCTTGCTCGACTGGCTGCTACGCCTAAGATCCACCTCCTCGCCACGGCCGACACACCGAACTACCTCCTGATGTGGGATATTAGCCTCCGCGATCAATTCAACTTTGTCTTCCACGACTGCACTACGTTTGCTCCCTTCGACACGGAGTTCGACGTCGTCGAAGAAGTGCACAGTCTGCTCGGCCGCAAGGGACGCCGCGTGGGAGGCAAAGAAGGTGTGGAGTTTGTGCTGAAGAGTCTGCCGGAGAACGCACGGAACCTGTACCAATTGCTTTTAACCGAGATCATCTCAATGTTCGATGACGGCCATAATTCAGATGACGAGATGGAGGGTGGAGCCGGTCGGGACGGAGACAAAGACGACGTGGGCATTGAGTTCCGGATGCTGTACCAGAAAGCCACGGAGGAATTCATCGCCTCGTCCGAAATGATGTTCCGTACCCTGCTGAAGGAATTCCACGACCATCAAATGATCACGTCCAAAATGGACACCAGTGGAATGGAAATCCTGGGCATTCCCTTGTCACGCGAAGAGATGGAGGGAGTCCTCGAAGACCTCGTGTTAAGTTAATGGCCACTACCTCTGTGCCATGCATGAATCATGATACCCCTGTATAACATGTAACAGTATATATTAACCAAATGCATTATATTTTCGGATTCATTGAAAGTACTCCGTCGACAGATAGTCATACAGGTCCCGGGGGACTACCAAAATATAGAACCAACCATCTACATGTATCCAAAACTCCGACAAGAAGCCCAACAACTCTAGAACTGCGCAAACGCCGCCAGAGCCATCATCATCCCAAAACTAACCTTAAACGGTTTATGCTGTGACACCGCTTTCTGCAAATCAATCCTCTTCACGTACTTCTGCAACCGGTTCACCGGGACCAAATTATACCCCTTAGCCGCAGCCCACTATACCCAGATGAAATCATTAGCCAACAGTCTCCTTAACCCGATTATGAATAAGATACGGAGGGAAAAAGCCCACCTCAACAAATACCACCCCCATACCCAAGAGCACCACCAAGGCCCTCGAAAACGCCCTCAACCCTACCCCGACAACCAGCCCCAACACACTTCCCAGACTGACCTGGCGCATATTCGACGCCGTCAGGATGCCGCCTCCGGCGGGCTTCGTAGCTCCCTGCTTGAGGAAGGCGGGGTCGTTGCGATCGATGGCCCAGCCGGAGTCCGGGGAGACATGGGAATCGGGACGATAGTAGGGCGCGCTATATTGGCATTGCATTGGGGCGGAGCGAAAGGGGGAGAGTGGGGAGACGGACAGGCCGAGTCCGATGCCTAGGACTGCAGAGGTCCGGGTGAGGAGGAGACTTGCCATTGTTGGCGGCTGGAGCTCAATTGGCGTGGCTGAGTTGGGGGTTGCGAGATATGAGGTTTGAATGGTCGAGTGTGGATGAATTGCGAGTGGTGGGAATTATATAGAGTGGGCAATTGGGAAGTTGGAATTCATGTTGGAGATATTGAGCCATCCCAATGCGGAGGTCGTGTGACGTCACGAGGCGGTCAGATCTGACACTTGCATTTTTCGTGATGTATGTATACTTCTTGGGTTTACAGCTTCGTGATGGTGATACTGGGCTTATTTTTGATTATTAGCTGTTCTCTATTGTCCATAGAGGAGAGGCCTGTGCACTAAGTATATAGATGTCGGGTATATACTTTTCGAAACGGTTTGACATGAAAAGATGCCTATCCTGAGCCGGGTCTTGTCCTTCATACTGGCATGACTGACTTTAATCGTCAGATCCAATGGCATAAATGGTAACATTTAAGGTCTCCCATAATCGATGAAAGACAATTATTAGCTGACACGTGTAGTGAGAAGGTACCAGGTGTTGAGGTGCCACGAGAGACTAAACCCTAGTGATTGTAATGTGGTCATCGCCTTTCGGAGGTCACAGGTATCCTTATAAACTCATATCTCGAAGACCAGATACCAAACTGTCAGGTAATTCTTGTTTCTCCTAGAATTTGATATTCAAAAGCTGGCTCTGTCCGACACTGGGAAGCTACATCCAAGATTGGCCGGTGGCAAACAGGTATGCATCCTTTTCAATCATACATTTCATGAAGAATGAGTGAAGGCAGAGTTGTACGAACAGGGAAAAGAGATGAATATCTTGCGCGAAGAAAGTATGAACCTTGACGCCTCCTCACGGATTAGCTAATTTGAAGGGCTAGATCATGCATTGTATTACCATACTGGCGATTGTTGGTAATCGAAAACTTATGTAACATGGGGCAAGTCGGTTTAAAGAACAGACCATCATTGGTGGGGCACTTTGTCCATGACACAGGGCGTAACCTTTGAGTCGATATTGTTGCAGCCTTAGGTGTTAGCAATCATACCTTTGGTTCTCAGTACCGAATTTGTTAATGTTCTAGAAACCGGTTGTTCCTTAGATGGAGATGCTTTTTTTTGTTCATTTCTATTATTTTTATTATAGTTGTTTGGCTCAGTGCTATCATTGGACGATGACTTTACCAGAAGTCGACGGTGGCCATCGGACCAGAGCCCCGACTCCGGATCCCACTAATCTGAAAGAAGAAAAGGTTTTGAGAAAAATACCATAGAACAGAACCATCGGAAGGTCGGAACTTGTTCCTTACACTGACTGCAAAAATGCCCGCGGGAAACCGGTGAGTGGTGGGGGAACTGACTGGGTTTTGCAAAGTTTCCGGCCGAAAGTTTGCTAAAACATGATGGAGGGGCAGTGACGCTGTGATTGGACTACCATTCCGCGGAGGGAACAAGTCGGCGGGGATCACGAGGGGAAATCCAGTGAAGGTGGGTTCCATGGATACGCTGGTAATTTTGGGACCATTGCCTTCGCTTCTATTTCTTTGAGTCACCATCCTCTCTCTTAAATATCTCGCTGTGCTAACATCTTTGTCCTCTTTCTCTTTTCTTTTCTCAAATTAAGATACCCCATTCATTCTTGTCTATATTCTCCCCAGTCCCCTCTTCGGACTTCAGCACTCTATCACAATGGCTTCTCAGAACGGAACCAACGGCGCCGCCAACGACTTCACTGTCAAGGCTGGTCTGGCCCAGATGCTGAAGGGTGGTGTCATTATGGATGTTGTCAATGCTGAGCAGGTATGCGCTTCGCTGTACTATCTTCGACTTACCAGAAGCAATTCTAACGAAACAATCTGTATAGGCTCGCATTGCTGAAGAGGCTGGTGCCGCCGCTGTCATGGCCCTGGAGCGAGTCCCCGCCGACATCAGAGCTCAGGGTGGTGTCGCGCGCATGTCTGACCCTAGCATGATCAAGGAGATCATGGAGGCTGTTACCATCCCAGTCATGGCCAAGGCCCGTATTGGCCACTTTGTTGAATGCCAGGTACGATGCGATTTGCCACTCTACAAACATCTAGAAGCTGACAAAGGTTACGTTAGATCCTTGAAGCCATTGGCATCGACTATATCGACGAGTCCGAAGTCCTCACTCCCGCCGACGATGTCTACCACGTTACCAAGCACGGTTTCAAGGCTCCCTTCGTCTGCGGCTGCCGCAACCTTGGCGAAGCTCTTCGCCGTATCTCGGAGGGCGCTGCCATGATCCGCACCAAGGGCGAGGCCGGTACCGGCGACGTCGTCGAGGCTGTCAAGCACATGCGCACCGTCAACTCCCAGATCGCCCGTGCCCGCTCCATCCTCCAGTCCTCTCCCGACTACGAGCCCGAGCTCCGGGCCTTTGCTCGTGAGCTTGAGGTCCCCTACGAGCTCCTCCGCGAGACCGCTGAGAAGGGCCGCCTCCCAGTCGTGAACTTCGCCGCTGGTGGTGTTGCCACTCCCGCCGATGCCGCTCTCATGATGCAGCTGGGCTGCGACGGAGTGTTTGTCGGCTCCGGTATCTTCAAGTCCGGCGATGCGAAGAAGCGCGCCAAGGCCATCGTCCAGGCCGTGACTCACTACAAGGACCCCAAGGTCCTGGCCGATGTCAGCGAGGGTCTCGGCGAGGCCATGGTCGGCATCAACGTGGCCCACATGCCCGAAGCCGACAAGCTGGCCAAGCGTGGCTGGTAGAGTTGTTTCGTCATGTTTGTGTTGTTCTTTGCGGGCGTTGGAAAAGTGGGCATATGTGAAATTATGCCCTTGATAATTCCTAAAACTGGTGTATTGTACATTGTGTTTACGAGCTACGAGCGTATGAACATTGTTTCGAATTACCTATTATAGTAATAATTCGTAACCTTGGAATGAGTGGAGTCTCGACTCCATCGACAATAACAAAGAGGCAAGTCTAGCCTGTCTAGACATAGAATTACCTACCAGGTACGGTACCTACTTACTTTCCTAATGCGGTAATATATTTTCCACTCAACCCAGATCTACCTCAGCAAGGCTCCAGTATTTCAAGCCATTACTACATTAAGTAGGTACTAGAAAATACCTACCAAATTAAATAAAACAATGTTTGTGAAAACCCAGGGTAAATAAAAAAACCCGGTATCACCAATACGTAACCGCAACAAACAATGAGCTAAACATACCGTAATACACCTCAACCTCGGCATTCAACACCGACATCAACATTCCATCCAATTCACTCACTCACTCACTCAATCAATTAAACCACCCACTCACTCAATTCAATCAAAACCCCCATAACAATCTAATCAATAATCAATAATCAACCACAACAACAACAACAACAACAACCAAAAAACAAGAAAGAAAGAAAAAAGAAAGAAAGAAAAAAAGGGAATGAAAATGTCCTCCCACCCCAAAAACCACTCCAACAACTCAACCACCTACACAACCCACACAAACCACAAAACCACCAAACCCAACGACAACATAACCGAATACCTCCAAACCCTCTTCGAAGCCCACATCCTCCCGCACATCTTCCGCCTCCTGGACCTCGCCCAAGCCAACCCGCTCATCTCAAGCTTCCTCCTCGTCCAATTCCTCTGCTCGTGCGTGCCGATCGCGCTGTTCATAATCGGGGCCGTGGTGGCCGCGGCCACGGCGCTTATGGTGTTTTCTTGCGTTGCGGCGTTTGTCTTGGGGCCGGTGGTGCTCGGAACGACGGTTTTGGGGGTTGTGGTTTGGGGGTGTGCTTGGGTTGGGGGGGTTGGGGGGAGGGTTGCTTTTGAGGCGTTGAAGTCTTATGGGGTTTTTCCTTGATTCTTTCTTTTTTCTTCTTTATCTTCTTTATCTTAATTATTATTTGTGTTTTTGTTGGGGGTGGGTGTTTGGTATGGGAGGGTTTAAATTGATTAATGGGGGTTATGGTGTTTCGGAAGTAATTTGTAATTGATGTTGTATTTCTAATTAATTTGTTATGGCTATGCTAGTCTGCTCTTCTCTTTTTCTTTCTATCCAGTGTAGTTGGTGTATCATGTATCGTATGGTACAGTCTATTGCATTTCGGCCCATTTCACCCATCGTCGAATGCATTCGTCTACCCGTCTGATGGCCTCTTTCTCCGCTGCTAGCTCGAACCACTCCTGGTGCTGTCTGCCGCATTCTTCGCACTTGCCCATGTCGCGCATTTTGATGTCCCCTAGCTCGAGGTGAATCAGCCGCTCCACGCGGTGCACGTATGGGACCTTGCGGCCGGCCTCCAGGGCGGCGGTGTTAGCGCTGGGTGATGACGGCGTGTAAGGGTAGTAACGGATCAAGGTCAGATGGCTGGAGCACTGTCTGGTCCACTCGTTGAGTCGACGCTGCACGTTGTTCGCCCGGCCGATCTTCAAGCGGAGCGTGCCCGGGTGGCTGTCGGTTGGCTTCGAGCTGAGGACGTTGAGGTCTCTGGCGCGCTGAAGAGCCTCGTTACCGCGGTGATCGTGCTTGGAGAACAGTTTCGACCCGACATCTGACGGCGGCGGCATCGACTTGGAAGATTCGGAGGGCGTCACCCAGAAAATGTAGATGTAGCCCGGTTCATCCGCGTCGGAAAGGGGTTTCTCCAGCTCGGCGAGAAGCACTGAACTCGTCTCTGGGGAGAGGGTCGACGGAACCCAGTCCGAGGGTTTGTTTGGGTTCCTCTTCGCTTGCTGGGGCGGCCGCCCCACCGGTGGGTACGAGGACACCTGTTGCATTGACTGCGGCCGCTCGGCTCTGCCAGGCCTGCTGGGAGAGTGGTGAACGGGACGCGGTGGGAGCGGCTCCTCCTCTTCTATAACTTCGAAGCAGCAGCAAAGGGTGCGCTTCTTTTGCTTCTTCTTGCGCAGGCGAAACTTTGGGGGATCGGTCTGGTGGTCGTTGATGTCCATGACCCCTAGACGGTCCATTAGGGTGTCGATGCTTGATCTCGGCTGCATTTGGGAGGTGGTTGGTTTGGCATTTGGTGCTGCGCTTGGGACAGGCGCTGCTTGGTCCTTGTGTTGCCAACAGTAATGTGCACTTGCGTCAGTCGATTGCCGACCCTTGTGCTTGGAAGGCGATGATGAAGGCGATGATTCCGCTAGTCCACGGCGACAGGGTCGGCCATTCGATGTCACGCCTCTACATGTTGTTGCAGGATCAAGAGAATCAGTGCGAGACACCGCCTGCACCTGAGACTCAGGGGTACCAGCGAAAACGGGCATGATAGCTTTCAACGAGAGATCTGAGAAGATAAAAAGCAACAAAGACAAATATAGTGACAGGATATTATAACACAAGAGGGTAGAAATCAGCGACAAAAAAAAGTTCAAGAGGCGACATGCAAGATTTTTAAGGAGGGTTCAGATTGCGGAGGACGGCTAAGAGATGACTATATAAAGGTACCCGCACCCCAAAAGTCATCACTGTGGGCCTGAGCCAAGTGGAAAGACCCATTTTCAAGGCGCCTGAAACATCAACAACGCACGACGAGTGGTTCAAGACAATGCCTGATAGAGGCACCGCCTCAGTGGCTGGTGAATAGTGTTCAGTGACCCACTTTCATAACCCCCTTGTCTTGTGACACGCCATTGTCAGCTTATGCATCGCTTGTCATTAATAGGCACACTTGATCATTCATCTGCCCTATGGGCCGCTCACACATCGCCTGTGATAATACTACTTACTAACATCAGTTAACTCTTCGAGCCTCACTTTGGACTGGATAAATATGTTTACACTGACAAAACCATCTCCCCAGTTTTTTTTTTTTTTTTTTTTTCAGTATTTATTTTTTGTCTCTTGTATTATTGCATTGCCTGAACGACTATTATGTCTACCCAATATAGTCGAAGCCAGTTCCGCGGTATTTGAGCCAGAATGAACGCGCTAACTGGGTGGTTTGGGCCTTAGCACCCCTAGCAGCTAAGAGTGATGCAAGGAAACGCTGGCGCTCCTCAGGCGACACAGAAGATTGAGTCTGATTGGTGTGATCATTTCCAAGATCTGCTAGCGTGGCGGTCAGATGGGGACGAGCGAGCCCTTGCTGTTTGAAAATAAGTCGCCGGAGCACTTCACAGAGATGCTCAAGGTCGGAGCGGGCACATCGTCCGGCGATCTGTGTGATCAGGATACGGCAAAGAGCAGGGATACTGTCTCTGAGCGCACTCTGAATGTCGGCTTCCTCGTAGGGAAGGTTCAAGATACTTACCCAAAATTGGGAAGCGGAGCGGAGAGGCAATGGCTCCGGTCCTTGCAGGGACAAAAGCGTGAAGTTGAGAATTGCTTGAAGGACCGGTGGTCGATCAGCGTGTGTCGAATTCTGCGGGATGGAGGTAAGCCCAAAAAGAAAAGGGTAATACTTGGGTAGAAGGCGAGTAAGAAAATCGATACCGCTATTTGCAACCTCAGGATCGTAGAACTCTGGCTTTTCATGCATCCAGCAAAATGTCTCATACACGTGAATAATGAGAGCGATAGTCTCTTCTTGTATGCGCTGCGGGTGTGCACTGTGGCAAGCCAGGAATGCCGAAGCTGTGCCCATCACCATATCCGTGCCAGCACTTCCTAATGGTATACTTTTCACGAAGTTGACTGCCACTGATGGTGGGAAGACATAGGGCCCGGTCTTTTCAGTAAAGCCAGATTTTAATATGTCACATGCAGCTTCAATAATGGTCACATCTATCGGGAAGTTGGTCATGAGAAGCTGCATGCATTGCATTATTAAGCCTTGCGATACAGCGCCATCACCCGTGTTCCAGAAGGTTGGTGGACATGGATCTCCACTCTCACCATCGTGGCTGTCCAAAACGATTTCTCCATCCGTTCTTAGCCCCTTCCCAATACTTGCAACGCAACCAAGAACCAATTGGGCACGGGCGCGAGCGGGTTCTATGAGTTCGTGAACAGCTTCATCCCGTGCTAACTCTGCTTGCTCCCGAAAGAACCTTAAGATTCTCTCCAGGAACCGTGCTTTCTCATCATCAGTGGGTAACGTTTGAATAATAGCGGCAATTCCTTCCAATACCTTTTCCATCGTGAGAGCTGTAGCCATTGGTTTAAAGCGGAAACGCTCAAACTGGTCCAGGAATGCTGGCAGTTCGAACGTCAAGGCATTGCGACATGACTTGCAGAGATGAGCTATAGACTTGGATGCTACGGGGGCACATGAACCAACTTCCAGTGATGCAAACAGGAATGTGAGCATACGAGGGAGCAGAGCATGTGTGCGTTCAAAGTACGACTGATACTTCCCAAGCATGTCGACTAGTGTCTGGCGTGGTTTGTCTGGAATCGCTGTCCCCTCATTTCCACATAATCTAGCAAAGTCATCGCAGAAAAATATGGCATTTAGACATTCATCTGCGTGCTGGTTCTCATCGACGGCCTCCGAAAGTTGAGCCATGCAAAATATTGCAGCCTCAAAAGTCCCCCAGTCTTGCTGCATCAGCGATGAAACGGCTCTCTCTTGGAATACTTGAACTAATTCTACCCCTAGCATTGGATATGTTGCCAAGAGAAAATCACAAACATCACGGCGGAATGCACCGAACTCACCGCGATCATCATCTCCCCATTCTTGCAGTTCTTCGGGACTTGGGTATTTTAATTTCTCGAAGCAGTCCATGGCTGCGCGAGCCAATTTGTGCTTAGCAGATCCAAGGTTCGTCTGTTCTTCCTCATCCAAATATATCTCTTGAAGATCGTCTGCGACTTCTGTCCACCACTCAAGAACCAAGGGTGACGCCGAATCGTCGACAGCTGCATAGCCAGGGGTTCTGAAGAGGGTATGAAGAAAAGCGAGAATCTTCTCATGTTGAGGGTCAAGAGGCTGGATCAGGAGCTCTCTTTGTTTAAGTGCGGCGTACGCCAATAGAAGCTCCAAAAATGTCAAATGCTCGTCATCGTAATCACCCTCCATTAAAGAAGCAATATGGGCAGTACCAAAACCACTAATGATATAATCCAAGACGGCATTAATATGACTTTCGTCAAATATACCGTCCTGCCAATCAATCAACTCCACCAGGGCCTGCATTGCCGTTTGAGAAAGAGTGGAAACCCTCAGGCTCTGGATAACATAACTTGTTGCAGGGGCAAGCTGGGAGGCGGATATTGCATTGCGGAGCTGGAATCCACTGCGGACCGCTAACCATGACTGGAATACTGAGATTAGGTTGTACTTGATAAGCATCACGGAATCATGTCACGTACCTGGTAGGTATTGATGGCCTCGATGCCTAAGGCTCCATCGGAGATCGAGTTACCCGAAAATTCTTGCTGTAGCATATGACCGAGCACAAACTCAACCAGAACAAATGCATGCTTGGTATTCTCTGATATGCGGTTACAATCACCATTGCGGCGCGATTCCGAGTTCCAACGGGTTAGTTCCTCCCCTAGGATGGTAGAAAAATGTAATAAGCTCATCACCTGCTCTTCAGACATGGCAGGGAGGACCGCACTATGCAAGTCGAATGATCGGCATCTTTCCTCTGGCAGATGTTTTCCATTGGCTAAAGAGGCTGCCAGGTGCCAGAGAGCGTGGTTCCAAGGGGCATTTGGTTTCAAAAAGATGGTTGCTAAGCTAGTGGCCAGCTTGCGTATAACCAGCGCGCGCTCTCCCCCATTTACCAACAGAACATAGTGGTCAATCAATCTTCTCAGGAGCTCTTGAGCCTCATTCTCACTCAACTGTTGCCTATAGCAATCACTGGTGAGAAGGAACGTTCGTTAACAACGGGTAAGCTGGCATGCAATGGCACGTACCAATCTTGGTTGATCTTTACAGTGAATGTTAGAGCCCCAAAAAATCTCAGATCTGTACTTTCATCACCAAGAAGGGTGTTGGCTATAAGCCATGCTTGGGGGCCCTTTTGAAGTCTCTGGAGATGCTCCTGAATAGCTTTGATCTTGGCGGGGTTGCCCGTGTTTGCGGGATCATAGAGCTGAGATACAAACTAGAACACTATTAGATACATGTTGATGCGCAAATCCGATTTGAACCCAGTAAACATACCACTCTTGCCTCGTTAATGAGAAGTTGTGCATCAGCACCTTGGCCTGGGGTGTCCACGGACATGGCCGAAGGACTACTAAAATGGAAGCTTGCAGCAGTTGGATAAGAAAAGAGTATATAGTAGATTGGCCCAGCAACAGGAAAGGGGAGTCACGTGCTGATAACGCTAGCAGCCTAAGGACAAGGCGGTGAAGAAGTGCGATGGAGGGGAAAGGAAATCGAAGGAAGGAACAGAAGAGTTAAAAAAAAAAGGAAACTACTAAGAAACTTGATGGATGAAATCGAGCCCGAATCCACGGGCTGACTATAAATGATAGTGGGGAAACGAGAAGATTCGATGATCAGGCATGAGTGCCATTGGTAAGGGCTATGTAAAAGACTATTTATAACCGATTTTTAGATCATGGTTGCCATAGATCCCCAGGATTCAGTCAGTCGATCTGCGGGTCATTCAACAAAAAATCAAAAGAAATGTAGGGAAAGGAATTCAACCCAAATAAAAAGGATTGTTGGAGGCTAAAGTATATGCAAGTCAGCTGTAAGAAAGAAAAGCAGTTTTGTTTCCCGACCGATGACGGAATACTCTGAAGGTCACAAGTTTCGGACGCGTACGGTACTGATATTACCAGCTACCCAGACAAATTACCATATTATCCTTTCAACCCATCCTGTAAGCTTTGTAACAAAGATACAATACCCATACTATGATGCTACCCGCAAGAGCTTCAGCTAATACTTATCTCGTGGGTTGCATCTCCACACTGCCACTTCAACATTGCACACGACTTTCTCTTTATTTGTTCCCACTAAAGTTGAGCTTCCTTTCTCCCTAGGGGTAACGCTCTTCGACTTTTGCTTGTTTGTGTAACATTCAAACTCCTTCATTTTAGGTGTTAAGCCTTCTTTTATTTATTAATTAATTTATTTTGTTTTAGAATTCCGTTTGCTCGGACACCTGCATCCTTCTCTGACTTGATTGTCGATGCTCTTTTCCCACCCTCCAATTCGCTCTCCCTGGATAGCAGTACTACGGTCGGCTCGAAAACTACCCCTCTCTCGCCCCAAGTTCTTTTCCACCTCTGTCCTACGCTACTCCGCCGATATGGAAACCGTGGATACCACTGCACGTCTCTCGAAGTTGAGGCAGTTGATGCAGGAAAATAAGGTCGATGTATATAGTATGCTATCACATTGCTCTATAATCAATATAATTCGATACTCACTTTTGCCAAAGTCGTCCCATCGGAAGATAGTCACCAGTCGGAATATATTGCCCCATGCGATGGCCGCCGAGGTTAGAACATACCCTTCTATTTTCTCCATATAGCTTTAAGCTATCATCGATCGCCATGTAGCTCACATACGCTCCTCTAGAATTCATCTCTGGCTTCTCCGGGTCCGCAGGAACAGCCATTATTTCCATGTCCAAGGCGGCTCTGTCCACCGATGGGCGTTATTTCAACCAGGCTTCAAAACAGCTCGATAACAATTGGCAGCTCCTGAAGCGCGGGGTTGAGGGCTTTCCGACCTGGCAAGAATGGTATGGTCCGGCTTTAAAAGAGAAAGCTGGAGCTTCGATACTGAGTGCATGATTAGGACTACTGAACAGGCCGAAGGCGGCAAAGTCGTGGGTGTAGACCCTGCCTTGTTCACACCATGTGAGTGACGGACCCCTCGACCGCTTGCCTTACTCCATAAGCTAAACGTTCGTAGCTGGTGCTCGGAGCCTATCGGAAACACTCAAGAAGAACGGCTCGTCTCTCGTGGGCGTTCAACAAAACCTCGTGGATCTGGTTTGGGGCAAAGACAGGCCTGCACCACCAAGAGAGAAGGTGAAGGTCCACCCGGAAAGGTTCGCCGGGAAAAGCTTCCAGGAGAAGATCACCGAACTGCGTAAGGAGCTGGAGTCTAAAAAGTCCTCTGGTTTCATTGTTTGTATGTACTTTGGCTTGGCCGTCTCACCTGTCGACCCACGAGTGCTAACAGGAGGAATAACAGCGATGCTTGACGAAATTGCCTGGCTATTCAACTTGAGAGGAAGCGAGTACGTATATTAGATCCGTTGCTCTGACACGACTTTTGTCTAATTTTAAAATTCCAGTATTCCCTACAACCCGGTGTTCTTTTCCTACGCTATCATCACGCCGACAACCACCGAGCTCTACGTTGATGCCGACAAGCTGACACCCGAGGTGACGGCTCACCTGGGTCAAGATGTTGTTATCAAGCCATACGACGCTATCTTTTCCGACGCAAAGGCTCTCAGCGAAGCACTGAAACAAGAATCAGGCGAAGCCGTTTCCAAGTTTTTGTTGTCGAACAAAGCCTCGTGGGCATTGAGTCTGAGCCTTGGAGGGGAGGAGCACGTCGAAGAAGTTCGCAGCCCCATCGGGGATGCTAAAGCAGTGAAAAATGACGTGGAGCTTGCGGGCATGCGCGCATGCCACATCCGCGATGGCGCCGCGCTTACTGAATACTTTGCCTGGCTTGAGAACGAACTGATTAACAAGAAATCCACCCTTGATGAAGTGGATGCTGCTGACAAGTTGGAGCAAATTAGGTCTAAGCATGACCTTTTTGCCGGCCTTTCCTTCGACACTATCTCTTCTACAGGCCCCAACGGAGCTGTAATTCACTATAAGCCAGAAAAGGGTAGCTGTTCAATCATTGATCCGAATGCCATCTACCTCTGCGATTCCGGCGGTCAGTATTTCGACGGAACTACCGATGTCACCAGAACATTCCACTTCGGAAAGCCCACTGAGCTTGAAAAGAAGGCTTTCACCTTAGTCCTCAAAGGTGTAATTGGTTTGGATACAGCTGTATTTCCCAAGGGCACCAGCGGTTTTGCACTCGATGTTCTGGCCAGACAATATCTGTGGAAGGAAGGTCTTGATTACTTGCACGGAACCGGCCATGGAATCGGATCTTACTTGGTAAGGAAACTCATGATCACGGTAGTTGGGCCAATACTGATTGTGTGATAGAATGTGCACGAGGGACCGATGGGCGTCGGTACCCGTGTTCAGTATACTGAAGTCCCTATTGCTCCTGGAAATGTTATCTCCGACGGTATGGTGCTCTGGACTAATTATCTGGGACTTGAATGACTGACCGTAATAGAACCCGGATTCTACGAAGATGGCAAGTTCGGCATCCGCATTGAGAGTAAGGCCCCATGAGACACAATGTGTGGTCGGACTGGTAGACTGACATTCCACAATAGATGTTATTATGGCGCGGGAAGTGGAAACTACGCACAAATTCGGTGACAAGCCATGGTTAGGGTTCGAGCACGTTACGATGGCCCCTCTGGGTCGCAATCTGATTGAACCATCTCTTTTGAGCGATAGCGAGCTTAAATGGGTGAATGATTATCACGCCGAGATTTGGGAGAAGACCCATCATTTCTTCGAGAAGGATGAATATACACGCAGATGGCTGCAGCGCGAGACGCAGCCTATCTCTAAATGAGCCATTTACAGGGTAAATGGTAAGAAGTGAGAAGGGTTCCAGATAGAATAAATATCACTGGTCAATAAAGATGCATTAAAGTGATTTTGCTTTGTAGAATGGTCTTGGCGTGTGATAAGTTAGGTAGGATTAGGAATATACCTTAGTGACGATTTTTACACACATTCTCATTGTTGTGGGATTTTCCTGTATGATGTTTCTATTTGGGGGAGAGGAATCTTGCTAATGTGGAGAACCCGTGAACGGACGACCACCTTAGTAGGTATAGTTGTCCCCCAAAGCAAGTGACCAACCACTCTTACCCGCACCTGTCGCAATCCCTTGAACCCCAATATATTGCCGAATTTAGCACCCCTCTTTCCTTTCTATTATCTTATCTGACACTTTCCGACTTTGTTCTGGTTTATGAAACATGATTGCTTTCTCCCCTGCCTGAATCTGCAGCTTCGCCATCCGTACACCGCAGTAACACCGGATCGCCCTCGGACTACGCAAAGCTCCCTTTGCCTTCCGCACTTCCTTACGAGTTGTTTTAAATTTCCGCCTTGCATATATATTATCCGACACATCTAAATATTTGGTATGAGTGGGAGAGGAGGATACGCCAACGGATACGGGTACTCCGACACCAGCCGCTATGACCGTACTGAAGGCACGTACGGCAATAATAACACCCTGGGGGTGAACGGTTATGGAGGTGGGCGAGATCGTCGCCCAGGGGGTTATGGTGGATTCTACCCCGATTCACCGCAACAGTCTAGTTTGTCGCCATCGCAATCGCCCGATCGGCGTCGCGAAAGACGGGACTGGGACCGCGAACGCGAATACTCTTCGTCGCGCTCACGAGCACAAGACCGAGATGCTAGTTCCGAAAGAAGAATACCAAGCTCATCGCGGGATGGTCGACCACAGGAGGGAGGTACTAGCTGGCTATCTGACAGCAGCCGAGAGAGGGACAGACAAATGAGCGGTAACGCTGCTGGGTCGCAAGCCATTGAAGGTTTGTATGCTCCCCTTCAGAGTTACCAATACTTTCCCACCCACTTATCTACAGTGTACCCACTGACTTTCCTATGTTGATGGTAGAGGTCTTGCAATCAATCCAGAGCGAGTGGGACTTCGTCGCCTCGGACGAATGCTTGCCAGTACAGGTTGCGTTACAATTGATGGACACTAGCACACTGGGAAAAGCAGAACGGGAACCTGACTTTTTGGATGTGCATAATCGGATTCAAAAGACGTTGAAGTCTGTTGTCAATGGTAAGCTCTCGCAGAGACGCCGTCTACTCTGCTTTACGCTAAATTGAGCTCTTGCCAGAACACCATCAGGGATTCAATAGTTCGATTGGTACATACCATAAGATTCAGTCAAACATTCAAAGCTCGCAAGGTCGCGTTCGCAATCTGAAGCATGCCCTGGAGCAGGCCAAGTCGGGTTTACTTTCGACCAAGCCCGAGCTTAAAGACCTCGCCACATCTTCTCAGCAATATGACGATATCATCCAGCTTTTTAGTCAGATCCAGGAGATTCAATCGCTCCCCGAGAGGCTTGAATCTAGAATCTCTGATAAGCGTTTCCTTGCAGCAGTTGAAGTACTTCATGATGCATTCCGTTTGTTACGCCGTTCCGAATTCGACAACATCGGTGCTTTGGCAGATATCCGGGCCTATTTTACAAACCAGGAAGTATCGCTTACAGATATCTTGGTAGAGGAACTGCATGACCATCTATACCTCAAGTCTCCGTACTGCTCCAGTCGATGGAAGCCACCTACCCACGAGAGCGAGAACACTACTGGAAATCAATCCGGATGGGCTGGCGCATCGTGGGACAGGCCTGTCTATGCATTTCTCGCAAAATTGGATGCGTCGACGCCCATGGTTGAAGACGCATCCCGTAATCCGGAGGCCGACACTTTCTATTATATTCGTCTTCTGATTGAAGCTCTGAATAAAATGGGTCACCTAGACATCGCTGTCGATCGGATTGAGCAGAGACTTCCAGTCGAGCTTTTCACAGTGGTCGACAAAACCAACGCGGAAGTCGATGCGCGTTATCCCAATTTGACGCGTGGCTTCGCCCAGCAAGACAGCAAAATGAATTCGCCCACAGTGCTCATTGAGAAGCGGGGCCATGTCTTGTCTGAATTCCTCTGGACATTGTATGCTAAGTTCGAGTCAATCGCTGAAGGCCATCGTGTTGTCCATGATGTCATTGCAGCTATTGTTGAACGCGAAAGTATACCGAAAAGCAGCGCTCTTGCAGGAGGATTCAAGGAGTTGTGGAAGCTCTACCAAAGCGAAGTATGGTGTTGTATTGATCCCTACCATGAAGCCCTCTGTCTAACAGCGGTGACAGATTCGGTCGTTGATGCACGATTACTTGGCTACTGATGGAGAATCATCACTTCGACCTGGCAGTGAAGATGATACTAAGCGTCAACTTTACTCAGGGTATAGAGACAAGAACAAGGTCTGTATGATATTCTTTGAACTACCGTGTAGCAAAGTTAACAGTGTGTAGAAAATGTTCAAGCTGTCTGAGACCGACGAGACAACGGAAATGAAAGCTGAACAGAATGAATTGGATGAAATACTCAGATCTTCTGTCCCGGGTCTAGTGTCAAAGACCAGACAGAAATCGTCTTCCAATGATAACTCTGATTCCAAGCAAGGAAACTCAGGTACCGGCCACAAGATACTTATAGAGCCGAGTGTTTTCAACATGAGTATCCTCCTTCCACCGTCGCTGTCATTCATTCAACGATTGAAAGAGATAGTACCGGTGGATTCTGACATAGCTATGAGCACTTTAACGTCCTTCCTGGATGACTTCATGGTCAATGTGTTCTTGCCTCAGCTAGACGAGACAGTCACAGACCTTTGCACACTCAGTTATATCTCACCAGATGCATTCATGGAGGACCCGCAGTGGTTGATGGTCTCCCCGCGCCCTGTCTTCAAGGTGAGTATATGGATTCTGCGCACATAACAATATCTCCTTCTAACAATAAAACTACAGGGCACGGTAAAGTTCATGTCCATCATCCGCGAGTTCAGTAAAATGTTGTCAAGTATACCCCATGATCAGTCATTTACGCAGCTATTGATTACACAAATCGTGAACTATTATGACAAATGCTGTGGATGGTATAAAGGTAAGTTATTCTAAGGACTTCCTACTCTCTTGCTATGTTTAACATATCATCATAAGCTATTGTGACCAAGATTTCCCATCGCGAGAAAGGCGAAGTACTACTCAAGGCCGCTGCGCAGCTTGCCGAGTCGGGTGAGATCCATGATATCACGAGCGAGCTATGGAAAGGACTAGCAAGCAACAAACAGGAGTTTGTCGATAAGGTAATTACACTTCACTTTCTAAAAATAAAGAGTCTCGCTGATTGTGCAGGAAACCAACCTCCTTATCAAACGTACCAATGAAGTGCCTCTTGAGCCGTACGATATCATATCCGACCCGAAAACTGTTGTGGCCCTCTCCCTCCTTTACAATAGCACGGTTAGTCCATTGTTTCCAATTTATATTATACTTGCAACTGACTTATACAAAGCAATGGCTCGCAAACCATCTCCTGAAGTTGCGTCAAGTCACACAACCATCATCCGAGGCACGACAAGCACAAGAAGGGGGGCCTCCTAACCGCCGATGGACCTTGGTCGGCGCTATGACACCAAAGCGCGACGGTGGGAACCAGCCCGTACACCTCCCTCTTAACCAAGAGACTGCCACCGCATTCGACAATACACTTGAAGCAATGCGAAACTTGGCATCGACAGCTCTTTTTGCTTTGCATATCGATATCCGATGCGGTATCATCCATATGATCAGAAGGACCATGACTGGTCCTAACCCTAGGAGCAACCGTGATTCCGAACCTGCAACACCTTCTCCAAACTCGAGCACTTCTTGGTGGCATATCATCCTGAACATGCCGTCTGCCGCGTGCCCCACGGTACTTGAGCTGAACAATGACCTAATCTCCTTCGATACAAATATCTCGTCGTATCTAGGAGCCGCTGAACGCTGGTATATTACATCAGGCCTCGCTCGTTTCATTGATCAGGTATTCGTAGCTAATGTCCATCATATTGGTGCCATGAATGAGAATGGAGCACTGCGGCTTCAGTTGGATGTCCTCGTCCTTCAACAAAATTTGAAGAACATCATAATTGACACCGTTGATTCAGACGATGAAGACGGAAATATACGCGGGCATGATCAGGACCAGGAGGTTGTTGCTCTTCCGCGAAGTGCCAAGTTCCTTGACTGGTTTTTGGACGGCGCCGAAAAAGCTCTCGATTACGCCAAGGGAGAGAAAGAATCTTTCGCTGTGGACCGAGAGAAAGCCCTGGCTGCAGGAAATGGTGAACCTTTTACTTATGAGGAACTAAAGATCCTCGTCGACCTTTGCTTCTCCGATATTCTCAAGGGACCCAGAGGCGCTGATAACCGAGAGGAATTTATGTCGGCAAAGAAAGCCAGCGCGGACGCACTCCTGAGATTGAACGAGATAATGTGGGATTCAAGGTAGTGCTATCTTAGCGGATGCTAGCCTTTATCAACTATACCCAGAATCCTTGTCTGTGGGATCCTCCACAGCATCGAGGGTGCAATTTTGCTAGTCTACCGGCAACTTAGGCAACTAATAAACGAGCCCCCCGTGCTCATTATAACATGAATGGAGCGCCATTGACGGCCCAATTTAAGATTTGCTCACAGTCGGATCCATTTATCCATCTAGACACCAAATCACCCTGGTATATTTAGCGGGACAGAATTTTCCGGCAGCTGTGTCCAATTGTGGACATAACCACGAATCGCTTCATTAAAGGGGGACGTGGCCATGGTTCGCGAATATTGCGCAGTGGGTCGGTACTTTGTAGTTTAATTTCCCAACGCTCATAGTCAAGACTGCGCGCAGCCTATGACCAAGGATTGTATGGAGAGATTCATATCCGCTGTGGTCCGGATCGTGGGTCCTATCGCCGAGATCCACGTCCGGTGTTTCATCTAAACGACTCATTTTACGGCTTAGCGAATGGTCTCAGACCAACAACTGCCACCTTTCTTGGAGTCTGGGTCTTACGATCGATTCATTAAAGATATGACGCTAAAATATTACGTCGCCGAATAGTTCTTTTGGTAAGATTGCGGGCGTTCAGCCGGCAATAATATGCTGCCTACTATATGGTTGGAAATGTGCCGTGTTCGATCTCTCCTTTTTCCTTTAAATCCCCTTTCATTCATTTAATCCACAGCTCGACCTGGTATATCAGCTTCCATTTGGCCCTGTGATTTAGAATTCAGAAGGCCGTTCACTCCTTGAAGGCAGATTTGTGCTGATTGCACGTCCGATCATTACGTTCGATCTACCCATACCCTCTTTTCTTGCCAGGAACCACCCTCGCTCTCTACTTACACGCTTATCTTGCTGAGATATACATTCGGTCTTTAACATCTTCAAAATCATGAAGTACCAACGTCTTGCCTTTGTTGGCCTTGCTGCCATGGGCGCGGTCTCTGCGAGCCCTGTCATTCGGCGGGACGACGACGCAGTGTGCCCCTCGGGATACACGCAGAGCGTCTATTATGTGACAGTCACTGCTGGTTCGGCTCCGGCCTCAACTCCAGCCATTGAGCCAAGCACAACAAGCATTGAGTCCTCGTCAACTGCCAGCGAAACCGCTGTCGTCACTCCGGAGGTCCCAGTTTCATCTCCCTCTTCTACTCCTATCGAGACGCCTGCGCCCGTCGAGACGACATCTGCCGCTGCAGAGCCGTCCACAGTAGAGACCAGCGCTCCAGTTGAAGTCACTACATCATCCTCTGAGCAGCCCGTAGTCATTCCCACTCCTTCTAGCACCGCTGATGCTCAAACCACGGCCGTTGCTGAGCCTACCACCTCTTCCACCGAAGAGCCCGTGGTGACTCCAACCATCGCCCCTACACCTTCTACTACCGCTGAAGCCCAGCCCACGGTCGTCGCTACTACCGACGAGCCCAAGCAATCCACAACCAGCACCACCGCACTCGCCGCGTCCACCTCATCCTCCAGCTCCTCTGGCAGCGGCTCCTCCGGCAGCAGTTCTTCAGGCAGCAGCAACTCCGGCGGAACCTGCTCCTTCACAGGATACACTCTCCCATCAAACCTATTCGGGACAGCCCTCGGCTCCCCAAGATGGGACAGTGCCGCCGAATGCGGAGCCTGTGTCTCCGTCACCGGACCCAACGGCAACTCCATCAAAGCCATGGTAAAGCATACCCCTTCCCCCCCGTTTCACTAAGACCACTCCCTAACAATATTAGATCGTCGATAAATGCCCCGAATGCGACTCCAACCATCTCGATCTCTTCCAGTCCGCTTTCACCGAACTAGCCGATGTCTCCAAGGGCGTCATCGACATCACCTGGTCCTACGTCTCCTGTGACATTGACTCCCCCATCGTCCTCAAGAACAAAGAAGGTACCTCCCAGTACTGGTTCGCCATGCAGGTCCAGAACGCCAATGAAGCCGTCAAGTCCCTCGAAGTCAGTACCGATGGCGGAAGTACCTGGCAATCCACCACTCGCTCGGATTACAATTACTTCGAGAACAGCTCTGGATTCGGCACTGATACCGTCGATGTCAGGATCACGGGTAAGAGTGGCAAGGTTGTCAAGGTGAATGGTGTGGGATGCTCTTCTGGGGCGTCGGTGACTGCTGAGTCGAACCTGTAAATTATAGGTTCTTCTTGTGAATGGGGTTGGAGATCGGGGTTGTCGGGAGGTTGTTGTTCTTTTCGCTTCTCTATGATACGGTATTATTATTACTTTCTATGATTGATGGTCTACATGATCATTACGTTTGAAGATCTTATTCTATGTACATATATTGACTTAAGATTTATGACATTTTGACATTTTGGAACTATCTTTACGAGTTTATTGTAAAGTCTTCTATCTGCCATGTGCATGTGGCAAGGTAGAAGCAAAAGAACACCACACAAATTTACAGGGATCAAGGTAAATCAGAAATAACTGCATTCCGATAGCGCGCCGCGATATCGCAGGCTTCAGCCGCTGTATTAATCACTCCCAGCCGTAGTTTCGCCGACCCATCCTTGAAGATAACGTACACGAAAGGAAAATGGTAAAGTGCAAACAGTGAAGTAGAAAAAGAAAAAAGAAAAAAAGAAGAACAGAAAACCGAACCCAGGCTGAAACAATTACCATGTTAAATAAACAAATGACGTATTCACTCCCGGTGGAAGAAGAAAAAAAAATTCATAGTCTGTACCTGCGAATGAAACAGTAAGAACATGATGCTGATGCCAAAAGGCAGACCAGCGAGCATGACGAACTCTGTTCAGAGGGGAGGGGGAAATAATCAAGACGTCAGGAGGAAAGGAGATGTCGGAAGATGTGTAGAGATCCCAGTCTTCGAGAAAAGGAGATTAACAAGTCGTGGCACGTGTAATGACAATGAGGTGAAGTGGCATTGTAGATAGGACCCGTTATGGGCGGCTGTGGACCGGAAGTCAAACCTGACCCTGGTCGACCTCAAGTGGTTCCAACTCTTTCGACTCTTCATAATCATCACACTCAAGGCCAGCATCGCGACAGCGTTGCAACCATTTGAGTGCAATATCCCCACGACGATTGACTTCAACCTTTAACTTAGAGTTCTGTGTGCTGATCTCATTGATCGCATGACTCGTGGTCATATTATTTTGTTCCCAGCGTTCGCTCATGGTTTTCTTTTCTTCGTGTAACTGGCAGATGTACTCAATTGCGCGTTGCAGTATAGCGCCCTTGTTCTTGTCGCAGTTTGGAACAAGACGAGCTATCTGGTTGATTCCCTCGTTGATTGCCTCGCGACGTCGACGTTCGACTTGAGAAGTCAGCATGTAACCGGAATTTGGAGGCATGATCTTAAGTTACCTTCTTTGTGGTTGTTCTTGCGGATTTGGTGCCATTCAGGAGACCCCACCGAAGGCTTTTGGTTCATGCTCTGTGCCTCACGAGCAGCATAGACAGCCGCGGCGGTGGAATTGTGGCCGTGGGCCCCACCAATGGCTTGGCCCATCTCATCACTAAATGTCAGACCATGGGCAATGTTATTGTCGAATGTTGCATCTGGAGGCGGGGGGTATTTGTTCTGAGGTGTGTGAGCTGCCAGGGCGGCCTTAGCAGTCAGCGCATTCTCATCTGAGATACCGTTCTGCGGGCCGACATGTTGCAAAATTTGCTGATCGATATTAAGTTCCGAAGCGCCGCCGGAGAGACCGTGGGGATCATAAGACCCGAGCGAATGACCAAAATTGGGCTGGGTATCTGGACCGGGCATGCTACCATTACTTCCATTAGAGGAGCGGTTCAAACGCTGAGCATCTGGTCCGGTACTGTCGGTGCTATCGCGCTTTCGCTTGTTGTTGATGTTGCCATCAGGGGCACCCATTGAGGGGTCAGACATGATGGAAAATAATTACTAGTTATCTACCCTACCAACACATTGTCAGCTCGTGAAACGCGGTTCCGCGATCAGGATCAACTTACCAACTTGGCAAGGCAGTAACCTCTTTTAAAAATTAGGAGGGTTCACTCTTCCGCGGAATTATATATCCCAATCTATTAATAAGTGATCTGTCAATCAAGCGGAGTTAGTTTATGCAAATCGATGGTAGATCGCGTAACCAAGTAGAAAAGATTCTTGAATGATTAGATGAGAAGATGCGTGAATAACACTAGTTCACAGCACATTCAATAGGGAACTATAGTGAATGAATTGTCAAAATAGAAAAAGGGGGGGGGGAGGGAAAGTAACAAGAACAAGAACAAGAACAAGAACTGTTTTGTCTTTGGTTTAGTGGTTCTTTTCTTTTCTTTTCTTTTTGGTAGATTCAATGTGAAATATGGTTAGTTGGGTGCATGGGTAAGAGACGCGTTTGGGGCCGACGCGCTCTTCTCCGCATCCGACACCAACAACATCTGGTTAGTGAGAAAATACTGGTAAGTGCGGCAAAAAGTGCGACCCCAGGTTTACAGATGAATTTCCTAGTATAGAGGGGATCATGGAGAGCAAAAGGGTACAAGGTATGGTTTATTAACCATGAACCAGTAACAGGAACGCGTCATGCTAGTTTTGCGACCGGCATAAGTGCGAATGGAGGGCATGATGCTCATTCAGCATCTCTTCCTCCCCCCCTTGCGACCGGATCGTGACGGGGAAAACACACAAGAGGTCACAGGTTAAGAGCAGAACAGTAACAGTAGCAATGAGCGACTGTTGGGATGGTTACGGTGGGGGGAGGGAAAGCTGATAAAGAGGATAAAAAAGGGAAAAAAAGGAAAAAAAGAAGAGAAGAAGGAGAAGAAAAGGGAGCAGTACCTTGGGATGGGCTATCTATCACCTGACAGCAAGTCACCTGCCACGGGCAACAACAAGAGGATAAGAAATAGATCGCGATTCGATCAAGAGCAAGAAACCGAATTTTATACTCGGAAGAAAAGGTGAAGATAGAACTGCCCAGCGCCGAAACAGCGGACAGACCGGATTTGAGAACGAACAAAAAGAAGTGGCGGCTTTTACAATGGAAAGAAGGGATACCATGGAGGTGTAGAGAGAGAGTCGAGTAGAGAGGGACTGCTCACGTGGCGAGGACGAAGGACTGGAAAGTCCAAAGTCTTTGGCCAAAAAGAGGAGGAATTCGGTACCCGATGTGCACCTGTTGTGCACTGTTGTCACGTGTGGATGAGCCTCCCGTTCCTTTTTTCTTTATTTTCTTTTCTTTCTTTTTTTTAATCGTTATCGTAAACTTTTGCTTCTGCAACTTATCAATCAGTTTCTTTTTTTTTTTTTTTTTTTTTTTTTTTTTTTTTTTTTTTTTTTTTTTTTTTGTGTTTTTCCCTCAGTAGGAACCCTCGGGGTTTCTGCACAGAGCCCGGTGTGCTTATTATCAACCACACATCTTCTTCCTCTTCTTCTTCTTCTGTCTCTCCTAAATCCAACCGGTTTTCTTCCTTCCCTCCTTCTTCTCCAGTCAAAATGTCATGTGTTGTAATCCCGTGCCCCCTCCCTCATCCAAGCACCTTGTTTTCTCTGTTGATTGGCCGTTGATTGTCGCCTTGACCGGTTGCCGGAGGAGGGGTTCACCCGGAAATCACGTGGGGAATTGCAACCCTCCAAGAGGAGAATTCTAATAGTAAAAAAAAAAAGTAAAATGATGAAGATCCCCCAAAATCTTAGTTTTACTAGTAACTCTATGATGTTCCCACCCTCCCCAGGTCTGCAGAACATAAAAATAAAAATAAATTTACAATAAAAAATAATCAAAAGGATGACTACTGGCTATGCAGATAGGTATTATTGGAGGACATTTCCACCCCAAAATCTCAAGTGCCTGCTCATCCCGGCCGGCCCGTCCCTCCTTTGGTCCCTGCTTGGGTTGCACGGTCCACACGCATAGTATATCAGTTTCTTTTTGATCGACAAATGACGAAGCATCGTACCATGTCCTTCACTCGAGTTGATCATAATTTAGGTGCCGATCGCTTAGTCCGCTTGGCCGACTGGCTATATTAAATCACTAACCCACCTGTACCCTGTTTCCCAAAACTTTTCTGGAATCGTCACCTTTTTCTCCATTACCAGAGAGAGCTACGGGAAGTGTCTCATTGGCAGACAAGAAATTAAAAACGCCTCTGATATTTCAATAGTTCCAGTACGGAATACAACTTCCCCAGTTTCGATATGTTTTCAGTGGACATAAAAAAAATTGTCCATGAGAATAGCTTTCGCTGAACCTTCCCGACTGGAGATTCCCTCCCATTGGAGCTTGAGCTCCTCTTTATCCCTCCACCATACCTACTTAACCCACTGCACCTCCTAAAAAAAATTCATGATTTCCATCTGACCTGGGTGTCACATGTGCGCACAGCGCGCATACTAGAGGCTCAGATCTCCCCCCGTTGGAAATCTCAATAACGGCGCGCGTCCAATCTGAAGCCTATTACCTGTGGAGATTGTTTGCTAGAGTTGTATTCGAAAAAGCCTGCTGTTGTTCTTCAAGTTTGTAGTTTCATCACCTTCTGAATAGAATGTCGATCGATTTGGTCACAAGGCGAGCGGAGTATCTAAAGAGACGAGAACGGGCGCGTGAAGAAAGAAAAGAAAAGGAAAAAAAAAATGGAAAATGGAAAATGGATAACTTCCCGGGCAGGTATTATCTGAGTCTCTTTTCCCGCTAAGGGACCGTCAAGTGGTTATTGTCCGGAGGTTGAGTCTAGATTCCCCTGTGTTCGTAGGAGAGAAACCAAGAGTGTCACATGGATAGGGCTTACAGCATGACTATCAAGTGACTCACATGACTGTGCGAGGGTGGCGAGGGTCTCAATGGAATGCTGCATGAATTAGGAAGGAGATTGTAAATATCCCTTTAGAATATAATAAACGGAGAAAGAAAATAAAAAAGTCCAACCCTACTATGGATGTTTTAATAGACACTACTATAAGAAAGGATCTTTAATGAAATGTAGCAAGTAGATGAAATCATGCAACCCCCCCGGAATTTGATGAGACATTCCAAGTATGAAAGTGCACACATTCTTTCCCATATACACCCGAACAAGGTCATATTGTACAATGTCGTCATTGATCATCCCCGGTCGTGGATGTCAGATAACAAAGTGAACACAAAAACGCATTAATTCTTAGAAGCTTTGACCAATCCAAAAACCATCTTGGGGTCCGCTGTAGTATCTGCGAAGCAAATGCCTTGTTCTGTTGCGCCCACCATATCCCGACACAAAATCTTCACGTCAAATGATGATGTATCATTCTCTCCGCTTTCATTGCCATCGGACTCCTCCCCAGAGTTCCCGTCCCTGGCAGAAGTTTCTCCGCTAAGGGAGGGACGCTGCGTGACAGCGATGACGGCACTCGTACCAGCATACTTAGCCGGGTCTGTTCCCTCCACACCCTCCTCCTCACCCGACCGATTGGCAAAAACTATAATGATCTTCTTACCCGCCTGAGGATCCTCACCGTCAAAATTAGCGTCATGGCGCAGTTTCTTCCGGATCAAAGGCATAAACCTTTGAATCCAGTAATTGAACGTATCCAGATCAGGTTCTCCGTCAAGGGCGTCCAGCTCCTCACGAGCCAGAGAAGTCAGCCATGCCATAGAAAGAATCACCAGTTCAGATTTAGAATCAAGCACCCGATTCGCAAACTCATACGCAGTCCACGGGGTCTCAAACTTGTACGGATTAATATCCATACAGATGCCAAAAGAGGTGGCAACCTTCGCGCTGAGTGCTTGCTGCTCGTGGGATTTGCTGAAAGTGAGCTCGTGAAAGCTCCGCTTTGCATCACCTTCTGCTGCCCATGTTTCGTCGGTGTAGTACAGGAACGTCTTGCGGTAGTTCACAAGCACTTCCCCGTTTTCGTCGACCACAAGGAGAGAATTGTAGTACGTCTCTGCTTGGCTGTCTGACCCCTCTGCATCTGATTTTTCAACTTCAGGGTATCCAACACACACTTTACACTGGTAGCGTCTGGCTGTGTCCTTTGCCCACTGAGCTGATGGACCGGTCCCCACTGGTTCCAAGTACGGTTTAATAGCCTCCAATGAAGGGAAGTTATAACCTTTTTTTTTTCTTTAACATCAGCAATCAAGACCCTGCGCAAGAAACATCGCATGACGCACCAGTGAGAGCTAACTCCGGTAGCACCAGGATATTCGGTCTTAAGATGTCTAATCCAATCCCGGCACCACCTAGCACTTTTCCGCTTCGTAACAGTTCATTAGCTCGTCGGATATTCCCCTCTACATCGCCCAATTTCGGGGCAAGTTGCAACGTAGCGATTCTCATTTCCCTGCGCTGCTGTTTATAAGTAGACAGGACGGGGAATTGTGCAGAGTAGCTTCTTGAGTGGGACTTCCTTTGAACACGAAGGCCAGCCCGGCGAATAATAGGCCAAACAAAGAATGACAACAAGGGCTGGGGCGGACTGACAGCCTCGTGACTGGTTCTAAAGGGGATAATGTTGACTCAAGTTATTTAATCAATAATCCGAGTAAGGAAAGTAGACCAAAGTACAAAGAGGATAAGGTAAAGTGACGAGAAGTACTAGATACTAATCGAAAAGAATGTTGTTTAATGTGAAATACTTTCAATGCGGGTTCCAAAGTACCTGAGTTTCGGTGGGGTTTGGGCGGTGGGTCAGCGATCTTCAGCATACTAATTACTTACGCCACCAACTACAATGTCAAACGGTCCACTATTTATCGCGTTATAATTTATCCAAATCATTTCAATCGTGTCCTAACAATAACATGAACCTAGAGAATTTCGGCATTTGCACCAAATTTTGTTAAGCTGCGTGGTATCAATGTAATAACTGAAGTGGAATAAATTTAATGATTCAGTATAATGAAACTGAATTGAAGGCGAGACTGCATAATCAACCCTTGCGAAGATCCAGAACAAATCAAGGTATAAGATCTTTCCGGCGCCATGCACGAGACCCAAAACAAAAATGTATGCAACCCTAAAAGCCTAACAAAACCTAGCAAGAAAAGTACCAGTAAACGCCCAAATACTATGCATCTCAAGAAAGAAAAAAAATGGAGAAACAAACAAAGAAAGAAAAGCAATGATGTTATGTACCTCCATGGCTCTGAAACCAAAACCAAGGTAATCTTCTATGTATGAGACAGAAGTTCCCGTAGAAGGCTGTGTCATGGTGTCCCAAATAAACTTCATCTGGACTTCCGTTGTTTTTTCGGGGTGAAGTCCAGCGGCTTATACGCCAGGCCTTTGCCTCCAGTAAGACGGAGCCTCTGTTCGGTGCGGGATAAGGTACGCCCCAGGCCGAGGTCAGTGTCGGGGGCAAGCGCAAGGTCATACCCACTAGCAAGCGAAGACTGGGGTGACTGGCTCCGAGAAAAGGATAGAGACGAAGAGAAACTGTTCTCCGGGCTAAAAGATGAGCGGCGTGGCTCAGAGGGCCGAGTAGACCAATTGTCGACGAGCTTCGGGCCACTTCTCAGAGACTCCGCAGCTATTCGAGCGGCGGAAAGGAGGAGTTCGTCTTCATCAATTTGATTCGGTCTCGGCGGTTCAGCCTTCTTCTCGGTCGCTGGTTTCCTCATCATTGACTCCACTTGCTCCAATATAGGAAGCTTTGGCAAAGGTTTAATAGAGGAAAGTGCCATAGACTTTTTCTTGGGCACTAGCTTTTCAGGATCAGCAACTTTAGGAACCTTGCTTCCAGTCTCGATTGGGGCCTCCTCTTGCTCTTCATAAACACGTTTTCGACTGGTTGAAGAGGTCCTCCGCCGCTTGTTCGCGGCCTCCTTCAACATGCTCATCCATGCATGACGCCTTCCATCCAAATCTGCCTCTGTAACAGTGACGTTAGTTGTACACGATCGGAAAGATGTTAAGGCAAAATTAGCCACTGTCTTACCGTTTGAGGACTCTTTGTCGGTAGCTGGTTGTATCGGCAAGATGGATGCATCGTCCACATCTTCCGAACTTTCGAACAAAGTAGGTGCCGGAGGTGCAGTGGCGTCTGCTACAGTGCTTTTGCCTGGTAATGAGGAAGGTAAGCGTTGCTGTTGCATTGTGTCGTCACCTTGTGATGATTTATGCTCTTTAACTGAAGTATCTGTATGGCCGAGCGGGTTTTCCAATGCTGAAATCGGGTCTTTCGAAAAGACATCTGACTCCACGGTAGCGTTTTGTTGCTTATCTAGCGCGGGGCCAGACATATCGATAGTTGGGCGTGTAAACGAGAATTTAGGAGGCTCAGAAATATTGTCAGGGATGACATTGAAAAGTCCGCCATCCCTCTCTGAGGCAGAGGAAGGAGGGGAAACTCCCGGTAACTTAGACGTTCTCTGAGAGGTCGACGACATCGTAGAAGACTGGCTATCGTGGCTGATAGCGGTGTTTGGTGTGGAGAAATTGAATACTGTGCTAGGGGTGCCTGAAGGCACAAGTGGGTTGGTGGTGGCAAAGATATTAGACGAAGGCTGACTTGCAGTCAGGCTTGCGGCATGATCCGGCTTGGGGCTGGACGAGGCGGTAGAGATGTTGAAGGGTGAGGTGGATGGTGATGCACTAGGCTGGAATAGAGTAGATGTGTTAGGCAATTGGAAGGTAGGAGCAGAGACGCTAGTATTTGAGAGACCGGGGTTTTCTTGTTGCGACGTCAAGAAGTTCGGTGTGTTGTTATTGCTGAAACCCGATTGGGAAACAGGAAACAGCGGACCAGTATTGCTCTTTTCTAACGTCTTTGCGAATGGCGACGGAGAGGATAGGCCTGCGAACGGATTGGGTGTTGCTGGTGCTGAAGAAGCAGCAATCGAATTACCGAATGAGAAGGGCGTCGAGGATGCCTTCATCCCTTCAGATGGCTGAAGATTATTTGACGCCTGGGAGAACAACCCCCCTGCATAGTTTGGCTTAGTGGTATCTGTAGTTTGCGATGAGTCTCCGATAGTATTCGCCGGGCTACCAGTAGAAAATGGCGAATCACGATTATCTTGAGGGATGTTGTTCGCCTGAAGGGTAGTGCGCGGTATCTCATTGTCATCGTCGCTTACAAAAAGTGCCTCATCGTCTGTAGAAGTTCCTTCTTGCGGTGCAGGTAAAGCCAGAGGGCGTTCTTGCAGGATAGAACTGTCAATCATACCCAATTGTGCTGCTTCCTTGATGTTCAGACCAAGAATTATCGCAACTAGTGTTCGGCCCGCGCGCTTCGACTCGACAAATTCCTTTGAGAATGAATGATCCGAAGACGGTTGAAAGGCTGCTTATTGA
The DNA here is from genome assembly GCA_009193465.1 of Aspergillus avenaceus. Classification (NCBI taxonomy): domain Eukaryota; kingdom Fungi; phylum Ascomycota; class Eurotiomycetes; order Eurotiales; family Aspergillaceae; genus Aspergillus; species Aspergillus avenaceus. Next base: position 5,185 of record ML742087.1, on the reverse strand, counting down.
AAGGTCAGTTGAAGAACGCAGTGGATGAAGATTCAAATTTCCCAGATGAATGTCTTCCCATGGTCGATAACGAGCGAAATAATGCCTCCACTAACGAACGAGAGCGAACGAGGTCGATAATCGAGAGAGTCACGTACCAACTGAGTCAATCGGGCGGGTTCCCCAATTCAAGTAGAGGTCGCCGTTGGCATTCTCAGAGAACTGCAACTCCTGTTCTTCGCAGAACTTGATGGTCTGCTCATTGTCGTCAAAGTATAGCACCGTCTTTAGTTCATCCACCGTCCATTCCTCATTCTTATGCTGCTGGGAAGTTGGCGACCTGCAGTAGCCTCTCCAAATCGAACGGATAGCTGTTTGGCGCACGTGGTTAAAATAAATCTCTGCCACACAAGCAGTCAAATATGACACCGCTGGGGAGTCAACCAGGCTGAAAAAACGCGCATAAAAACCTTGTGCAATTGCGTTTGGTCTTTTGGCGTCTAGGGTACCTTGGTATTCCCACGTATTGCCAGCGGCAGCGAGCAACTCCAACGCTAATTGAACACGAGGAGAATTGCGTAGTTCAGCAGGCCATTTTTGAACGCGAGCTTCCAAATCTGGTCGCTGGTCATGGATCGAAAAGATGATGTAGTAAGCGCGAAACTCGTCTTCATTTGGGAACAAGATTCGGCCACGGTTGTCGTCGTAGTAGTACATCAGTGATAACATGGTGTTGTTTAATTGTTCTCGCTCCTGGTGGCGATCGAATGGCTCCTCGTTGGCTGGACTAGATAGCAGATGAAGAGACACAATGTGGAACCGTGCAATTCTTTCCAAGCAAGTGACGGCCATTCTTACATGGGTCTCCTGAGTGAGCTGCTGGACGGATAGATCATTGCGAATTGAGCGAGTTCGGTCCCACACAAATTTATGGATCAGGCCCAGAGGTTCGGTCCCACCAAGCACATGGCGTATCAAATAGTTCATTGTCTGTAAGAGTGTCTTCGGCGTTCGGATATCGGATGGGAGTTGCTCGTCGTAGCCGGCAGCCGATCGTCTGAAACGCTTGAGCATTTTCGTTTCAAGGTTCTGCAGGGAGTTTGTCGAAGGATGAAGGAACTAAATCCCAGCGTAAGTCTAGTGCTAGCTGCCCAGGCAGATACGGTTGCAGATACCTTTTCGCTTTTGTCTACCATCTTCTGTACGATGCGCTCGACCCGTTCAAATTCGGGGCACATGCTAGTGCATGTACCGACAGGAGTGATGGCTTGGTTCAAAGAAGTGGGTTGATTGGGATCAGCCATTTGTCCCTCTGCAATTGCCTTCTCTCTCTCTTTGGCTCTGCGAAGTTTGAGCTGTTCGGATTATCAGCATGCTGTTGGTCAACAGCCAGGACGATGAGAACTGACTTGTTCGTAGCGTTCATTATAACCATTCGCAGCCACCGCATCTTCAATGGGCACACTGGATTTAACCGGCCCACTCGTAAATTTTGAAGGTCGCTTCCGCGGATCGCGAGTTGAATCGATCTGTGTTCCGTCTAAATTGGGGGTCGCTTGAAATGGCGATGCTTTGCCCGGACCTGAATAGGAGCTATTGTGGGGTACTGATCTTGCACCAAACGGAGTCGTAGTAGATTGGTTCTGCTTCAGTTGCGCGAAAGGAGAAACGGAGGGTCCAGACGATGCCGCATTAGTTTCTGGTTTACGCCAGACATTCCCCGCCGCACCACCGCCCCGACCATGTCCACGAGTCGACCTTGTCGCCATCGATGCACCTCTTCCACGGCCGCGCATATTAGGATCGCGCGGCGTATCAGCATTCTTTCCGTGATATGGTCTTGAACGCCCTGATTGTCCACCTCGTCCACGACCTGATGATACTATCGAACCATCCTTCTGGCCGAGGCCTGCAAATGGATTTGGCGGACCAGTCATTCTGCCGCGAGCAGCAAGGCGACCGTGGACGGAGCCTGTACCCGCTACCTCAGGCGACCGAGCCTCTTTCAGATGGCTACGGCTTGTGTCGCTTGTTTAGTTGGCGGTCATTGAATAGGAGCGGGAGGATTGATGTGAGGGAAGTCGATGAAAGAAAAATCCTAAAGTGCGCTATCCTCCGAGAAGCATTGGCAGGAGCGTGGCGAGAGAGTTAGCCTGGAATGGCGTCCATGCAATCACCTTAGTCATGGTGACACAAACAAAATGAAAAGAATTGAACGAATTATGAAGTATCCAGAGAAAGATCAAGGACATATGTTAGATCAATACCTATGAAATATATCTCCAATGACAATGGCGGCTTGTGATGACGGAACAAGTTGATGGCTGCGACGCTGGGGACTGGAAAGCGTGGGGAGAAACCTCCGCGCGGACTAAAGAATCGCCCAATGACACGCGCTCGATAGACAAATATATGCTGATTACGAAGTTCGCAAGAACACGATAGATCGCGTTCAGTTGATGAGAATTGAGCTGTTCCGGTTATATTTGTCAAGAAGTGCGAAGGGAGATAGGATGGGCCTCTTTACTCAGTCATCAGCGAAGCTCTGTCAGGTGGAACTTGCGTCAATAAAGCGGAAACGCACGGACCATTACATTAGCGCCTTTAACGCGCGTTTAACTTGGATTTCAAACCACTGGAACAATTACTCCCGAAGTTCGGCAAAATTGGAATATAAATAATTGAGTTGATTTCGTACATGTTAGTGTCTTTTTTTTTTTTTCACATAAATGAAATAAAACCAAAATCAAAGCAGCAACTCAAAGAAATCAGCCAGGAATTACTCCGCAAATATCATAAAGCCCTTCGCTCCTTCAATTACGCCCACCGCTTCTATACCAAGTAAAATCGTTTCAAGATGCCCCTTCTGGTTTCTGAAGCCAGAATGCACACAGCCATATATGGACGCCCTCGCTCCCAACACTCCGTAAAGAAACTCCAAACAAGATATAACACAAAAAGGGCTCGCTGCACATATCCGTCCCAGGGCGCTATCGCCGACATTTCTTCTCAATGCATCATGTGTAAGCCAAAAAACAGCAAAAAGATCCAAAAAAAAAAAAAACAAAAACAAAAACAAAAACAAAAACTAGGAAAAACGTATTGCAAGGCGGAACGTATATATATAGCCTGAAATATGAATCAAAGAAGCGAAAAATGACTGGTGAAAAATGAAGTTTAAGTAATGCGTAGTTGGCGAAGGTGGTAAGTTGAAGGCCAAACATGGAGTAAAAGGCATTCATTTGGCGCTCATGCCATGCATGCAATCCGACGAGTTCAGGGTTGGAGGCTTCCAATGAAGGTCATGATTTTTGGATTCAAGCATGGTGATGTCCCATATGCGGATGGCTTAAAGACCCAGTGCGGAAGGAAGCTGCTTTGGAAGCAGACAAACCATGAGGTGTGTGACCGACCTCTGCGGTATGGGAAGTAGTAGTTAATGGCATTTGATAGGACATGTGTTGATGCATTGTGCTTGGGCCAGAGCCGTACTCCATGGGATTGAAGATATTTTGCCGATATGGTGTCCAAGCATCGAATTGACTAACAGATTGTTGCATAGGCAAAGCTGTAGGGCGTTGGTGGGAAACCATCGGCTCTCCCGTAGTTGGAGCTGAGAACGGTGCTTGTAAATAGTCGAATGCATTAGGTTGTTCGGTTGGAGTAACAAGTGCCGATGTCACTGGTGTCTTGAGAACAGGATGTGAATATTCATCGGGATACTCGGTGTTTCCGTAATACGATCGCTCATGCCCTGGTTCACCGAAACTGAGAGATTCGGGCATTGTGAAGAGTCTATCTCCTCCCATATGCATGGAACGACCATGGCCGGCCATAGTCATGTCCACTGATGATGTGAATGATGCTGAAACCTGTTCGCTTGATGAGGGGGGGGTCAAGAAATCATCATCGGCTTCCTCGAGGTCCTCCGGCTCGAACTTTTGCTCAGGCTCACTGATCGTGTCTGAGTCTTTATCGCCCTTAGCATTTGCGTCCCGGTTCTGAACGTAGACAAGAGTGTTCGCATCTGGTCCCAGATTAGTGTGGTCCGGTGCTTGGATAATTCGAAACATACCAACTTCTCCCCTCTCATATCGCTCTTCTAATCTTCGCACTTTGAAGATCTCATCAAGTACCTCGATCTTGTTGGTGGGCCTCAGTTGTCTCTTGGAGTCGTGTGCAACCTCTTGCAGTTTGTCAGGAGTGATACCGAACCTTCCAAGTCTGCGCACGATATGAATCAAGAGACGAATGCGTTCTGTTATTGTATCAGCGTCTAGTAAATAGGAGTTCCGGTGACAGGCATGTACACCTACGTTCTTTTCTCAGATGGTCAGGCTCCTTATGGACCACACCAGCCGGCCACCATTCGGGCTTTGTCTTTTCTGGGTCGCCTTTTTCGCCCGATGCGGCCCCAGCCCTAGGCTTACCCCCATTGTAAGGGTGCTTCACTTGCTTCCGAGGCTCAATAAACTTAATGAAAGCTTTGGCAATCTGGCGGCAGTTAAGCTGCTGAAAGTGCTTCAGAGCATTCTCGTAATACTCAAGTATCTTTTCAGTGTCTCCGATCTCAAGCCCTACCATGTTTGTGGAGACGGGGGACTCTTCGACAGGTTCAGAGAACTGTCTTTCAATACCTTGCTCCTGGAAGGAAGGTTTGCGTCTCTTGACATGGCGAACGTAGTCGTCAGGGCGGGGATAGCCATATGCAGATGCGCTAATACCAGAGAATCCTGTTGCTCCTCCCTGTTAGTGTCCGATATTATCATTCAAGCGGATTATTGCTTCACGTACTGCGCATAGTAGGCTTGTGGTATCCAATCTTCGCTCCCAAAATCTCTAAGAACTTTTCTTGCACATCACGGGTGAATACTGTTCCATTTTGTTCCCGAATAGATGATGATTCAGAGACCTTGAGTCTTCCCAAGTTATCGAGGTAAATCATCGCATAATGGTTGTAGGGAAGGTTGAACGATGTTCGCAATGGAACGTCGACCGACTAAATAGTCAGCTTTTACGACAAGTGGGATCAGCTTAGTATGGCGTACCGGAACAGTATCCCAATCATCATGCAAAGAAGAAGCAGGCCGCTTGACGGCTCCTGTCCCGGAGACAGATGCACTGACAACCATGGTGCTTCGATGAGGTATAAGATAACTTCAAAAAAAAAAAAAAAAAAAAAAAAAAAAAAAAAAAAAAAAAAAAA